>VCJN01001034.1:0-80629 GCA_006384855.1 Tetraselmis striata | reverse complement strand
GGCACATTATACTGCGTTTAATGGCATGACGACTTCGTCTCGTGTCTTTACCGGTACCAAGCCCGCGGGTCGGGCGATACACTGTTTGTAATACTTGCGGGGAATAGTGCTGGTAAATTCGAAAATGCATTCCGGGCATACCGGCTAGAAACGTCCGGAGTTCTTGGGTGGCGGCGCTGATAGCCGCAGTCGTGCGTCCAGCTTGGGGTTGGGCGCCTTGCCTACGGAGCATCCGCATACGATCCACTTGCGGCTGCAAGGGGGCCTTCCGGCGCGGGGGGCGGCGGGGGCGATGAGCCTCTGCCGCGAGCTAGGCCAGGCGGGACGCCTGGGCTGGTGTGCTGGATGTGGGGTTATGCTCGAGGGGTTGTTGGCCTCCCATGTCACTCTTGTCGCGGTGGGGGCTTGCGCTGCGGCCGGTGGAGCCGGCTCGGGGTGCGGGGCTGGATCGACGCTTGTCGCCGGCTGCGCGACTGCCGGTGGCGAGTCGTCGCTGTCCATCTCCGTGGCTTGAGGGGCTGCCGCGGCCGGGTCGTGGGCCACTTGTAGCTGGGTATGTAGTTGGTGGTGGCTAGGGCTTTTGGGGGAGCTGGCCGTGGTGCTTCGCCGACTGGTCGGCTGTATGCGGCGCCGGGTGGTTAGCAGTCGCGATCTTGGGTGTCTTGGGGGGCTCGGCTCTGCCGCTGCGCGGCGCATCGGTGGTGGCGCCGACCTCGGCCGCCTGGTGTTCCTCGGGTCTGTTGATGTCCTTGTTGGCTGTTGTGGTAGTCTCTTGCGGAGCCTGCTCTTCACGCCGCGGAGGGCGCTGGCCGTCAGCTAGCATGGGGCGGGCGGCCGATGGAAGTCGGGTGCCTGCGATTTGTTCCGCAGTGATGGCGGATCGGATCTTGGGAAGTTGGGTCTTGCCGCCGCGCGGCGCATCGAGAGCGGCGCCGACCGTGGCCTTCTATTGCTCCTCTAGTCTGTTGATCTCCATGGTGGCTGTAGTGATGACCTCCTGTGGGGCATGTTTGGTGGTGGGTCGGCCGGTCGTCGCGCGGTCCACCGTTTCACAGGAGTACACTGTCATCACCATCCGGCTCGCCCGGATTTAGTACATAGGCAGTACTTCGCCCAGTGTTAAGGGCCGGCTGGAAAGTGAGAAGTGTAAAAAACAAATGCAACGTTTCTCCCAACCGTATATATAGTCTAGCAAGTCTAGTAACAAGGCAAAGCATGCGACTGGGAATATGGGGAAGATTACTACAAACAACATCAATGCCGAAATACACACCAAAAGGGCTAAATGACCTAAATTCGGGCGTAATTGGAAACATCAATGTGTATTTTGGCAAGTCATCAGCAACAATGATTAGGCATGATAGGTGCATCATGCCCTAGGGGCTGTCGCAGTGGCCTAAGCGGGCGAGAGGGAGAAGTTGAGGGCATGGCATGATGGCCCTAAACAGTAATGTAACCTATTTTGCCCCGAGGCACGCGGTGCATTGTGGTTAGGTCTAAATTAGGGTTTGGGGGCAGCAGTGGGATTGAAAGCTAATATGAATGCCGGTTGGTTCATTTTGTGCCAAGTCGGGGAAACCAATTCCGTCCAAGCAGGGACAAATCAAAAGAGTGAAGGAAACGGGATGGTTACAAGTAGTTTGCGCCGTCGGGGGCTGAAACTCTGTCCAAACTGGGACAAAAATAAGGGCGGGGGCCGTGATGGCTACAAGCAGTTTGTGCCGTCCGGGGCTGAAACTCTGTCAAAGCCGGGACAAAACATATGAGCGGCTAATTTTGCGGAATTGTACTACATATCATCATCTTCGATCACATAATCTCCTCGGCGCTCTGCCGCCTGTTGCCTCCTCTTCTCCGCCGCTGCACGCTCTTCCCGCTCCTCTAACTCGGTCATTGGAAGGGGTAGACCCGGCCACTTCTCGAAGTCACTTGGACGCAGTCTTTGAGTCTCGTCCCATGGCTTCTCTTTGAACCATGAGGTCATCCTGGACTTCATCCCAGCGATTTGCGTCTTCTGGTTGTCAATGAGGATAATCTTCAAGTTCCTGTGCGTGAACGAGTAGGTAGATTCCATATGGTCCCACCACACGGAAAAGGCCGCAGCGACCTGGAAAAGGCGTGGCAAACCGCACAAGGCGTTAATTTGTTTATGCTGACCCCATTAAGACACTCACCCGGGTTGCACCCCTCACGCACCGCGGTTGTCCCGGTTCCGGCTGTGACGTCGACGATTGTTGTCCCGTCTGTTGCCGCCATCTTAAGGTGCTTGGCGAAGAGAGCGATAGGCTTTTGGTACTTGTTCACCGTCTGTCTGTTCTCGTCCTTCAATTTCGAACTGTCTTTGAAGTGACCCAACATGATGGATGTAGAGAACCTGGAAAGGCACAACCGGCTTAGCGAGTAGAATATACAAGCCGGCTATTTTCCACGGATCAAATCTCACCTTCGGGGATCATTGAAACGGATGTTGTCAGCTATGATGCTTGGCGGGGGCTTCCTGACGTAGAGGTAGTACTCAGCGTCGTGACGCAGAGAGCTGCCCATCTTCATCCCGCAATCCTTGGCCCAAGTCAGGACGTGATAGATGAGGTCCTCAGCTTGTTTTTGAACGGCTGTGATTGCGGATCCAAGTTGCTGGTCCGAGAGGTGAATGAAGAAATGGCACCCATCGAGAGCAGTGTGGACGTCAGAAGATCCAGTCAGGATATTCAACTGCCTGCGCGGGGGTAAATCGGGAATGAGATAAATGAAAGCACAGTCATCTAGTACGCACCGGGGTTGTTGGGGTTGTCTTGCCTGGCGAAAGCAAACACGTCGTTGAAGTCGTCCGTACCCCACGCAGCATCCTTCGAGTCCCATGTGTGCGAACCAGCTCCGAAAAGCGCGTCGGCAATGAAGACTGTTGCCTTTTTGGCACGAACTGCCGACATGGCGTCCGCGGCGAATTGTTTTGTCGCGGGAGCCTTGAAGTTCCCCTCCACAATGCAAGTCTTGCAAAACTCCTCGTTCAACCACACCTTGTCATCCTGGTCGAGCTCAAAGCCCTTGGGCATCACCGGAAGAGCCGCGGCCTGTGTGTGGTAGGAAACAGATTCGGGTTAATAGCTCACAACGAAAATTCAGAAGAGCATTTGTGGTTGCACAAGATCTTAGTTACCTTCATCGATATCCACAGCTCATCAGAAACATTCGGAGCGGAAACCGCGATAAGCTCCGGGGCACATGCCAGAAGAGCAAACTCTGTGAAGAAGGAGATGACCAAGTCCGGCATCTGATTCTTGATGCGATACGCCTCACTCCTGATGGTGGTGTTGGTGGCCGCGATATGCTCTCGAACCGGTAGTGGTGTGAGACAATCGGCGGATTTCATGTCCCCCCATCTGGCAGGAGGGGTCAGCAAGACCATCAACGGACCGGAGCGATGAGCACCTTTGAACAAATCCTGGAACTTTCTAGGGAAGCCTGTTGGGCCGAGGTCATCAACCTTGGCTCCGAACTTGGTGATGGCGTCAAGGCGAGCGGCCGCTTGCTCATCCGACACATCGTCATCCACATCCATTTCGATGATGTGGTCCGAGAGATATTTCCCCCAGTTCCTGGCCGGTTCGTCCGGCGTCAGCAGTTGGAGTTCCTGTCCGTGTCCCTTTGCCGTGCCAATAGCATTCATGAGCTTGATGCTTGCTCGACGCAAGAGATCGCGAAACCGCCAGGTCTCAATCATCGCGAGCCACTCCGCGTTGGTGTGCGTGACAGCCATGGGGCCATCGTCGCCGGCATGCTTAATGTCATCCACCAGCTCGTAGAGGCTCGGGGTCACACTGTGCTCGCCTTGGATGAGCAGTCCAACCACCAGGTACATCTGGCCCACAGGGAGATCCGCGCTGTCGCTCTGCTTGGCAAGAGACGGCTCGTCTAGCCATGGCGCATGGGGTCCAAAGCCGACATCCTGGGTCGAAAAACAAACTTCAGTACGGAGAAAGGAATCAATCATAG
This sequence comes from Tetraselmis striata, assembly GCA_006384855.1. Lineage (NCBI taxonomy): Eukaryota > Viridiplantae > Chlorophyta > Chlorodendrophyceae > Chlorodendrales > Chlorodendraceae > Tetraselmis > Tetraselmis striata. The sequence goes on along the minus strand of VCJN01001034.1, from coordinate 76,636 downwards.
TATTCCATATGATTAAGACATTGGGGTCGGTCACAACTTACCTCCATGAGGGCGACTCGGAAGTGAGCTCTGTCTTTCCCGAAGCCGTACTTCTTGTTATCGAGGATTGTATTGATAGGCTTCCGAATTGCTTCGTAAACCTTGCTCACTTCCTTCTGGGTGAGTTTCCTGCCGTAATTGAGGCGCCGCTTGAGTCTATCGAGTTCTTGCTCGTAGTACACCAATAGGTCTCCGAGTTTGGTTCTGGCTTCGCTCCATCCTCGAACCCCGAGGTCCACATGCCGGTAGGCTTCAGAAATCTGCTCAAGGGGCTCAAAAACACTGCGCAAATCATTTGTCAGAATCTAGCAGCATTAACAACACGACAAATTTTCATCATGTACGCAGCTCACCGTTGTGGGCGCGAGCAGAGGTCAATCAAATTTGAGAACTCGCTGCTCTTCTCATCTTTTATGCCGATCTTCTCAAGTTCAACTTGAAGAACTTCATACTTCTTGAACTCCTTCACTACCCTGATTTGCGGAAGTGCCCTAAAGCCGGGGCGATTTGCATCCTGTTCTGCATACCAGCTCTCGAAACATCTGCGAAGGTTCTGCAGAAACAATTGCACCGATTTCAAAATTCCGAACGCTTGTACCTCGATGACAAACCGTTTCGTCCCGCTGATGACAGAACGGTTCGTCCCACTGATGACAGAACGTTTCGTCCCGCTGATGACAGAACGTTTCGTCCCGCTGAAGACAGACCGTTTCGTCCCACTGATGACAGACCGTTTCGTCCCACTGATGACAAACCGTTTCGTCCCACTGATGACAAACCGTTTCGTCCCACTGATGACAGACCGTTTCGTCCCACTGATGACAAACCGTTTCGTCCCACTGATGACAAACCGTTTCGTCCCACTGATGACAGAACGTTTCGTCCCACTGATGACAGAACGTTTCGTCCCGCTGATGACCAACCCTTTCGTCCCGCTGATGACAAACCGATTCGTCCCGCTGATGACAGAACGTTTCGTCCCACTGATGACAGACCGTTTTGTCCCACTGATGACAGACCGTTTCGTCCCGCTGATGACAGAACGTTTCGTCCCACTGTGACATATTTTAAACCCGCTAACGACAGAACGACTTTTGTCACACTTTACGCCTATTTGCTGCCACGGTTAGCTAAATACACCCCTCCACATAAGTCCGGGTTTTGCATTTTCGATCGCAAAGCGCATGCATGGGCGAGGATAACGCCGGCTGCATGTGCATACATGCTAACTACAGTGGGAATAGTTCGGGCGAACGCCTATTGTGCGCTTTATACCCACCCGCGCGACAACACGACCATTTGTGGGCGCCCTTTCAAAAACGCGAAATCATTGCATGGTGCGTTGGCGCCAGAAAGTTGTGGGTTGCGCCAACCGTCCAAACCTATGGAAATAGCGGCACTCGTCGCACCAAACCCGGTGGATACGGCCCTTGGCATAAGTTGCACACACCGTGCGTGTAGGCCACCGAAAGCATGTCGCTATAGGCACGACGTGACATCCCAACGTCAAGTTGGCCACTGTGGGGAGCAGTTTTGGGGTGAAAATGCTGCTGTTTCTGTGGCGAACGCACGTAGGAGAGGCGCTCGATGGCCCCCTTGGCGTAGGGCAATGCTCTACTATGGGGGCGCGTGGTGGAATGCCAGTTGCACCGTTTCGTGGGCGGGGTGGCGCGGTAGGGGCGTGGATTTTGATTAATATGAAATTCCTTGAAAAATGCTGTGGAAAATGGCATTTTGGCTAGTAGATGTGTGTATCGCTAGGAGGTGGCACATGCCAAGTGTTGGTGGTCCGTGGTCATCCACATACATAACGCTCTCGCGCAACTGAGTATGGGGCTTAGACACGCACTTGGCGCAAAGCCACGCGCCCGATATGGGTGGGCACATGAGGCAGTGAGGGGCAACTTGGATGATCATCTTTGGGGATTTTTTTCGGAGACCCAAAAAATCGATTTTGTGATTATGGAAGAGTGTTCCCGACGCAGAATTGAACGAGGAATGGCGTGATATTTTTAAAAAGTTTTTCTGAGCAAACCCTGAAAAGTTACAGCGTTTTGAAGCCAAGGGGGTGTTGCCGCGCGTGGCCGACACTGATGCCATGCCAGTATCGCAACGCGACATGCACTGGCCGCCGCCCACACGGCTGCACCCCAACCAAATGCACCCGAGCCCCTCGCCAATGTGTTTCCTCACGCGTTCATGGCCATCCCGCCGTTTGGTTGCCTATGCACGCGCGTCGGCGTGTGCGTGATACCGACCCCGGTTTTGGTGCAGTTGCAGGCGACGCCCATCCACGCACCAAGTGCAGCGTGATTCCCTAGTCAAAGGTCATTAAGCTTCGGTTTGAGCCACTCGTCATGCAGGTTTTATAAAGCCCTCTGAGATTCCAGGGTTTCATCTCATATACCCTACGTTCAGGTACCCTAGACTTGTGAAGTCTTGAGACTGCCGAAAAGGGACCCCAAACTTATGTGGAGGGGTGTAGTAATCTGGGAGAATGGGTCACTCACCAGGAGTTGTGTGCATCGACGTGTCTCCCACGACGGTGTGACCCGCCTCGTTGAGCTTCATAGACATGTAGCGGCAGACTTCCGGCGAGAGGCCGATGTACATCTTAGTCGACGTGAGGTGGATGCCTTTGTTGGCGTTGTAGATATCCGGGTAGTTTTCTTTCACCATGCGCTTCGCCTCCCGTCTGTGGCTGCCGTCGATGTTGGCTTGACGCGCGCCGTGGGCGCGAAGAAACTCGTCGATGACGTCGATCTCTGGCTTGTAGGAACTTGAATCCGCCAACCTCGGGTTCTCCCCGCCTTGGTCTGCTGCGACTAGCTCCTTGAAGTTGGCCATGGTCAGAGCCAGGGGCTCGTACTCATCGGATAAAAACCCATGTTTAGGGACTACTGGAAAGGACACCGAGAAATTCTCGGCGGATAGGGAAGGATTTCTCTGAATAACAAATGCAAGAAATGGATGTCAGTAAGTTGCATTGTGTATTGATTTATATGTAACTACACATATCTGATCCGGATAGGTACAACAGGTCGCGATAGGCTTTTACCTTGTAGCTTTGCGCCACCATATTGCAGTCTTGCAGCTTTGGGGAACGGAATTCAAATTCCGGCGGCAGAGCGACGAACGTATCGGATATGAAGCTGAAAATGCAAGGCAGCCCCGTAGCCTTGTTGACCACGAGGTTGACTTTGTCGGCGTATAACATGTTGATGTCGCCACCGTGAGATGTCTTCACCTCTGGATCAGCAATCTCGACTCTGAGGTGGCCGTAAGAGATCCAGTCGACGGCACCGGTGTTGTGGAAGCCATTCCAGGCCGGCGGGACGGCCAACGTGTTGACGTATGGAAGCGCGTTCTTAAAATCCTTGTCAATGTTGGCCAAGTCATCGATGTCAATCTGACCCGACGCGAAACCTGTCAGCGCCTGCGCCAGCACATTGCGCTCGACCAAAGTCCATGCGTAGTAAGACTGGAACCGCGGTTGGAAGGGGAGTGACGGTTGGATCGCGTGGAGTAGCAACCTCTCAAAGCTGACATCGATCATGTACTCCTTGTGCACTGTCAAGCGATAAGGTTCAAGAGATATCTGCGGTAACAAGCACAAGAATATTAATACTTATTGAAACACGACATTGACACGAATTCAGACATCATATAAGCTTTACTCACCCCGTAGTTTCCGGCCGAGTCCAGCTTGACGTCCTTGATCTTTCCGATACACGCGAGAAGTGGCCCCTTCGGATCATCGAAAAAGTCCTTGCCAGTCAGCAGGCTCGCCTTGTGCAATTCGATGTACAAATAGATCTCGACCTTAGCACTTGCGTTCTTGAACCAGTGGATAGTCCAGCTCCTTGAGGTAAAGTCGCTGTAGGAGTCATGTTCTTGGGACCCGTCCCTCTCGTCAAAGAAGTCGTCGTAAGAGGCGACCGTCATCAGCTTTGTCTTCCTCTCGGGTCCGGGAGTGCCGGTGATGTCGAGAGCTTGCTCACGCTTCTCCGCCGCCCGTTGCCTCTGTTCTTCCTCTGTGCCGAAGACCTCTTCATCCGTGCACATACTGAGGAATTCAGGAACCCTTCTCGGAGCCTCGGCAACGGGGGCTCGAGAACAAGAGGCTCCAGAACCAGACGCTTGCCCGGTAGTCGGCGCTGGAGTCTCGAGCTCGGCCTCCGGCTCCGGGTCAAGCGGGGTGGGCTCGGGCTCCGGCTCGGGCTCCGGCTCGGGCTCCATCTGAGCGGGCTCGGTTTCAGGCTCATGCCGAGGCTCTGGCTGGGGCTCATTGGGCTCTGTTTCAGGCTCCGGCTCGGGCTCCGGCTCCGGCTCAGTGTGCTCTATTTCAGGCTTCCGGTTTCAGGTTTCCGGTACTTGCGGCGGGCCTTTAGACAAAGTAGAGCCTTGATTCGGGGAACCTGTAAAGAATGAGTAGAGAGTACTCAACACACCTGCGGTGGGCGTCACGATTAACTACCGAACGGTATCGCCATACACCATCAAAGCCAAGCGTATTTTTTCTTACCTGGGGATCCCGATTTACCAGCTGCTTCCGACGCGGTTGCCTGCGCCAATTTACGACCTGTTGGAACGTCAGATAACTCATTGACGAGAAAGTAATCGAAGGGAGTGAGAAGGCAGGGATTGATACTTTCAGTCACAATTACCTGGAGTCACAATCGTCTCTAAAACCTTTTCTTTTCCCTTGGATTCCTTTGAAGCTTCAGTCGCTACTGGCTCATGTGCACGTCCTTTCGAACCTGTCAACACACATGATTTTAAACAATGTCAATGTGACACAGTGCACTCACAAAGGCAGGGATTGATACGTTCAGTCACAATTACCTGGAGTCACAATTGTCTCTGAAACCTTTTCTTTCCCCTTTGATTCCTTTGAAGCTTCAGTCGCTACTGGCTCTTGTGCGCGTCCTTTCGAACATGTAAACACACATGATTTCAAACAATGTCAATATGACACAGTGCACACACAAAAATCATGTGATTGGAGAGGCAAGGACCTGCTTGATAGTAAGCTTGCATGAGCTTTTCGTAATCCATTAGCCTTCGCGCTGTCTGCATTTGAGCATCTGAGAGGACCTGACCGCTCTTGATTCGGTCCCTCAAACGCAAGGCGGCCAATCTTTCTCCTTGCGAATGCGTGCCGTAAGCCGTCACCCTACCTCCTAAAAGGCTCGGTTTCCAGGGGTTACCTGATGCCTCAGCGCCGGCTCTAGCTGCAGAAGCTGAGGCTGCACTTTTCTTCTTCGCCGCCGGCTGCTCTGGCACAGAAGATGACGCCTTGTGTTTTCTCCCTACTAGCGCTCCGAGCGCATCGAATTCTTTTGCTTTCTCGGTAGGTTTTGATGTCCGCTTGGACCTTCGGCCTACAAATATCATATCCTGTCAGACCGTTTCGTCCCGCTGATGACAGAACGTTTCGTCCCACTGATGACAGACCGTTTCGTCCCACTGATGACAAACCGTTTCGTCCCACTGATGACAGACCGTTTCGTCCCGCTGATGACAGAACGTTTCGTCCCACTGATGACAAACCGTTTCGTCCCACTGATGACAAACTGTTTCGTCCCACGGATGACAGAACGTTTCGTCCCACTGATGACAGACCGTTTCGTCCCACTGATGACAAACCGTTTCGTCCCACTGATGACAAACCGTTTCGTCCCGCTGATGACAAACCGTTTCGTCCCACTGATGACATAACGTTTCGTCCCGCTGATGACAAACCGTTTCGTCCCACTGATGACATAACGTTTCGTCCCACTGATGACAGAACGTTTCGTCCCACTGATGACAAACCGTTTCGTCCCACTGATGACAAACCCTTTCGTGCCGCTGATGACAAACCGTTTCGTCCCGCTGATGACAGACCGTTTCGTCCCACTGATGACAAACCGTTTCGTCCCACTGATGACAGAACGTTTCGTCCCACTGATGACAGAACGTTTCGTCCCACTGATGACAAACCGTTTCGTCCCACTGATGACAAACCGTTTCGTCCCACTGATGACAAAACTATTTTCAATACATTATGTACTGCGGTTTAATAATGTTATGTCTTGAAGTACTGCGCTTCACACTAATATTAAACCACTCCTTACGGCGGAGTGCAGGCAGATGTTCCCCCTGACCGCTCTTCAACCCCACCCGCTCCCATCACCAATTAGCATCCTTACTGCTTGCCGCAGCTGCCTCGACGGGACGTAATACTACCCTGCAGGACCCTGACGCCGCTCGTCTCGTTTGGGTTTCTATTCCCACTCGTCTGCCAACACCTCGAGCGAGCGGTCCTAGATTACACCGCTTGTACAGGGAACCCTAACCGAACTCGCTAGATCTGGCCGCATCACGCGTCGAGCAGGCAGGCGGCTACTGTACGCTGCCACTCGTCTGCCTACACCTCGAGTGGTCCTAGATTACACCGCTTATACAGTGAACCCTAACCGAACTCGCTAGATCTGGCCGTATCACGCGTCGAGCAGGCAGGCAGGTACTGCACGCGCGCGCAACTCACCTGGGGTGGCGTCGTCCTTGTCTTCCTTGTCCTTGGCAGGCTCGTTCTTCTTCGGCGCCATTCTGGCGGTAGGTCGGTTGACGCGGTAGATGAGCGGGTTTCTTGGTGGGAAGCGGTGAGGGAGAGGTGGAAATGACGTGGTTTCTGTCTGCCGCCGCTCTGACCCCTGCTGGACAAACGGCGCGCGTGCGCACACTATAGTGTACCTCGTCGTCGTCATCATGTTCATGTATTTTGCACCGCGACGAATATACAGGGCTAACTACTGCGACTATATATTACTATTACTGGAAGATAAAATATTCCCTACTCGAGAGTCATAACGGTACGAGAGTACAGTGGCGTGGCAATAATATTCCTTCATGGGATGATATATTCCTTGGATTGGATTCGGGTGTACTTACTAGTATAGAACTATTTCCGACATACGAAAGAAGCACGAAATAACACGGTATTTGAGTCATCAATTATTTTGACCCGTAGCTGGATATTATGCCCCCCGGTCAACGGCCCGTCCGAGAACGGTCATCGGCCGTCACTCTTCCTCACCACAGATCACAGTCCTTCACCCCCCGCCCCCCCCTTCTCGCCCCGCGCTGCATGGCGGCGGTCGAAAGCATGGCCTCTTCTCCAGGATCCGGCGAGTCGGACACTACACTTACATTACCGACGTGTTCGTGCCGCAGCGGGTACTCGTGTGATTGCGACGCGCGTGCGAGTGATCGTAAGGAGCCTGAGAAAAGAAAGTACACGTGGGGCAAGGGCTCCGATGAGGTCGCCGAAAGCGATAATGGCAAGGTCTCGTCTCTGATCAGCAAGCGCACCTCTCGCGATTGTATCCGCCTCATGCTCGCCAAGGAGGCTAGCGAGCAGTCGCCATGCTGTTCGCGCAAGTGCGTGCACAAGCTATACACACAGTGCGGAGAGGCCCTCGTTGATGCCGTGTTGGACCGTGCGTTGACCGTATACTCGGGCAATCAGAACCGCTCCTTTGACCGGCTCGCTCAGGTTCTCAGGGGTGGCTACGAGTCGGCATCCGACAAGTTCGATTACATGTTCGATCACGGTGGCTACTTGCGATCTTTCGATCATCGCGGCCCCATCTACACGTGTGGGCGTGCGTGGGAGGCCTTGCATCAGGTCTCGAAACACAGACGTCTCGTGATCCAGCGGTCGGTGGTGGATAACGAACCCACGTACATCAGGCAGCGCAAGCAATACGAGAGCAGACAGACCGTACCGAGGGAGCATGTGCGCATGTTTCTCGAGCACTTCTTCTCGGATGACCTTGGTCACGTCGAGATCATGCCTTTTCATGACGGAAACAGCGAGACCTTCAAGAAGCACCTACCTCCCTGGATGACCAAGATTTGCGTCTACTACTACTACAAGTCGTGGGCCGAGGACGACAACGCCATTCTCCGTGGTGAGGCCCATTTTGTCCCACTGATGACAGACCGTTTCGTCCCGCTGGTGACAAACCGTTTCGTCCCGCTGATGACAAACCGTTTTGTCCCGCTGATGACAAACCGTTTCGTCCCGCTGATGACAAACCGTTTTGTCCCGCTGATGACAAACCGTTTTGTCCCGCTGATGACAAACCGTTTTGTCCCGCTGATGACAAACCGTTTCGTCCCACTGATGACAAACCCTTTCGTCCCGCTGATGACAAACCGTTTCGTCCCGCTGATGACAAACCGTTTTGTCCCGCTGATGACAAATCGTTTTGTCCCGCTGATGACAGACCGTTTTGTCCCACTGATGACAGACCGTTTCGTCCCACTGATGACAAACCGTTTCGTCCCGCTGATGACATACCGTTTCGTCCCGCTGATGACAAAGCGTTTCATCCCGCTATCGCCAGAACGTTTAGTCCCACCGACGCCGGACCGATTTCGTCCCACTGATGACAGAACGTTTCGCACCGCTCATGGCATACCGTTTCGTCCCTCCGACCACAAAAGTATTTCTCCCACATAATTAGCCGATATCGTCCCCCTGCAGAGAGAACGTCTTGTCCCACTGCTGAGAGACGGTTTTGTCCCACTACTGACATACCGTTTCGTCACACTGATGACAGATTGTTTCGCCATGCTGATTCCATGATTATTCACCCACTACCGATATAATTATTTCGACCCACTTTAGACCGAACTTTTCTGTCTCGCAGTATGAGACCTTATTTGTATACCGACCTATCATGCCCCTGCCCCTTTGTAGATTTGGCTACCGAGAGCGAAGTGAAGCTCGCATCGTTCGACACTTTCCGCCGGACTTGGAAGGAAGACTTCCCGGATGTCACCACGCCGAAGGTGAAGCGATTCAGCCACTGTCCCATATGCGCGGCGGGCAAAGCACTCAGAGACCAAGCTCGCGAGATTTGCACAAAGGACATGACGCCAGAGGAACGTCAAGTGCACCGTCAACATCAACAGCTGGTGAGGCGTCAGGTCAGAGCCGAGCAGAAGGTACACCTCGAGAGAGTGCGCCAGGAACGAAGGGATCTGAACAACGCCGTCTTCCAGTCGCGCCTTGGCCATGGAAACTTCTTCTTCTTCGAAATTGATAGCATGGACTCCGCGAAGACCCTGCTGCCTCACTGGGTTCGCATCCCCAAGACTGTGAAGCCCGACATGCTCCTCAAGTACCACCTCACCTGTGTGAAGTACGACGGATACCGCCCGGACGACATCTACTACTACACCAACACCATCCCCCACGATTCGTCCACGACGTGCACTCTGATATGGATCACGATCATGAAGGTGAGCTCGTTAGCCTCCCGATAGGTTCGCCGTGGTTGTCCGGTAGCCCTGGACTGATGAAATCTGGTTTGCGATGCAGGAAATTCAACACCGTGGTAGAAAGATTCCGTACATCAGAATCCAGATGGACAACACCGTCAGGGAGAACAAGAATAGGAACGTGGCGGCCCTCTGCAATTGGCTTGTGTCTATCGGCATCTGCGACGTCATTCATTTGGTCTTCTTGCCTGTCGGGCACACTCACGAACGGGTTGACCAGATCTTCAGCCGCATCAGTCTTGCGCTATCTCGCAGCTCCGCCTACACAATCGAGGCCTTTCTTGACTTGGTGGCGAAGGCATTCTCGCCCACTCCGGAGATTGCTGAGCTCTCATACTCCCTCGACTTCTCTGAGTGGTTAAGGCCCCATTTCCAAGACCACATTCAGGACATCAGTAAGCCGCACAAATTCGAGTTCACCCGTGACGACGCCGCCGCGTCTGGCGGCTCGTTGCGCACCGCCTTGTGGTCCAACACACCGCTTTCTGAGCCCGTGCAGATCTTGAAGAGCGCGCCAACTGGGACGCCCGAGATTCGTGCGGGCCGGCCCCTTTTGTACGCTCTCTGCGACAAAAAGAAGCCCGACGCGGTGAAGGTCCAGAGGTACTTGGATGATTTCAAGAAGGTCAGGTCGTACATCACGGACCTTGCGGTCCAGTGGCACTTCTCCCCAGTCGAGCGCGAGAGCTGGAAGAATCTGCTCGACGTCTTGGATGAGATGCAAACTGCTCCTTCGGCAGCTTTCTCCGGGTTCTGGCCGCAACGGAAAGAGGAAGTTGACGACTTCTTGCGCGGGCACGGGCAGACCGCGCCTGCTGAGGCACGTCACACGATGGCTACCAACGCAGACCTCAACAATGCCGAAGCCGCTCGCGTTGAAGCCGAGGTTCGTGCTCAAGTGCTTCAAGATGACAGCGCCTTCCGGGGAGTTCACGCCGGCGCCAAGGAGAGGCTTCATGACAACACATCGCCCAGCGATGCAAAGGGCTCGAACCTCGTTGTCATCGACGTCTCCGATGTGAGTCCCATTGTTTGTCATTTTTGTCCTTTACGGGACAAAACAATTTGGTTCTTCTACCCTGCTTGTTATTTTGTCCCAGCTGGGACAAAAATGGCGTGGCGTCTCGCTCGGGACTAACATAGCTCGCGGTCTTGGTCATCGTTAGGTGCATGAGGAAGACAAGTGTCCTGAAACTCTTGGTGATTGGGAGTCGAGATTCGTCATCGGGCTTGTGAAGTCGCGCGAGACTACCGAAGACACGTTGACCGTGGCCGTATACGAGCCCTTCCATGCCGATGCAAAGGGCAAACCCCTCATGCCCCTATGGTTGTACGCGCAGACAAAAGGAGGGAAGAAGCCAGTTGACACAAGCTGGGAGAAGTGCCTGACGCTTCCTTGGAAGCTTGTTGAAGCCGTCCCCCTATCGTACGCGAAGGCCATCCACGACGCGTCGGGAAGTCGAGAGGTGTTCAACGAGGACGGCACCATGGTCAGAAAGAAGTGGTACGGTAAAAGCGTCCAAGTCGTGAAGACATATGCGCAAACTGGGTGGCAAATCAGCCAGCCACGAAACAACTGCGTCCACGTCATGTCAACCACCCCAGCGCAACGCAAACCCGGCGGAGTCGTCAAGTTTAACGCAGCCACGAAGAAGGACTTGCTTGAGTTGGGGATGCTCAACGAATAAACTATCAGCAACGTCTTGTGGCTAGCTAGCCGCTGGATGTAATAATCATAATAAATATTGATTTCATTGCCTCATCTTGTCCCATTTTGGACAAAATGCTCCAAAACCAACATTGGATATGCGTCGCGGCTGGCCTTCATGCTGTTGAATGCTGCACTGCACCCAGGGTCTACAAACCCAAGCTACATCACCAGTGAGTCTTAAGTACTGATAGTAAACCCGGGAACTAGGGTATAAACAAACCCTACGGTGCAAAATGAATTCCACGGCGCAAAATAGGTTAAATTACTGTTCCTAGGAAGGGTACCACACCACCCCAATTGAGTCGGGATACAAAAACAGATCAAGTTCGGTATTTAGAATAAATAAATGCAGACGCCCCTCCCCCCGGGACAAAGCCGGAACCTCGTGGGCGAGCACTACCAAGTACGGAAGAGAATGAATTCGGGACATATCAAACTGAGCAGGGGCGCCGTAGGAAAATATATCCAAGATCAGGTTATGGGGATTCTTATCATTTACCCGGGGATAAATCACCGCAGTTTGAGGCATCTATCCGGCGCTATTGGACAAATTGTATTTATTTCGGAATTACGGAAATCTCCAGGTTCGGAAAAAACGGATTGCACAGGGTTATTCAGACGTTGACTCCATCAGGAGAAATTGGTCTAGAGAGGTAGCTACACACACCTTGTCACCTGACTGCGAAGGGCGCCCAACCCGGAATGAATACATTTAGTTGTGAGCCGTTTGAGTTTAAAGGATTTTAGTGCAAAGTTTTATTGCATCATATGGACTGGGAAATAACGGTCAGAGAGCATGCCGAAAGGGGTAAGCCCGGATTTACACAAAAGGGGGCGCCGCAGGGCGGGAACAAGGATCACAGAGTACAATGACCACGACATCCCTTGACCCTTTGGGTCCTTGGCACCTTGGCGACTTCCTGGTTCCCTTGCTTGGCTCTTTCTTGGTTCTTGGCTCCCTAGCCTCCTGCTTAACCCTTGTTTCAAGCTTGTAGTGTCTCTATTTTGCTAGCAACCTTTCACATTTGCTTTTATTTCTGTTTGTAGTGCTCAGATGTTAAAGCATAGATGTAAGCAAACCACGACAAGCCATGGGATTGCTTACTATCGCATATGTGCGAATATGGTATGGGCGGCCATGGCTTTCCGTAACTGGATCGCTGCCTAAACGGCCGGCATAGAGACGTTGTAAGGGTTTCACTGGTGCCAGACCTGTCCCGGGGGCGGGAAAAATGGGCGGCCAGCTCGAGGGAAGATGAGGATGCTATTTTTTCGCCCCCGGGACAGGACTGGCAACAGTGAAACCCTAAAGATGGGGATATACTGTACTCCCAGTTGGCGACATGCAGCTTGCGCACGGATTAAGACCCACCCTATTTAACATATTTATTAACGATATATTCGATGGGGTAGAACATCTAGGGTGTGATGTACCAGGCAGGGTGCACCGCCACATTAGCGGCAAGGCAACCACTAAGGGTGCCATGTCAGTTATACGCGGACGAGCGACGCTGTTGGAATTACATGCTCGTTCGATAACCTGCATGCCATGTTCGCCCACTTCTCGCAGTGGGCGGAGGACCATTTTATGGGGTTCGGGGTACTAAAGTGTGGGGTGATGGCATTAGGCCGATATTCCGACGAGACCGCGTTACGCGAACAAGCTGCCCGATGGCAGCTTGGGGGGGAACGGGTACCGGTTGTAAATGAATATAGGTACTTGGGTACGGTCATTAAGTCGGATTTAGGTATGCAACACATAGTAGACGACCGGGTTAAGAAGGGTAAACGCGCCATTGAGGCGCTCGATTCGGTATTAGTCGGTGGACGGGACATAATTCCTATTAATGTGCGTGTGTCGGTCTTTAAAACCTGTGTACTGCCGGTTTTAACTTATGGGTGTGAAGTATGGGGCATGGATAGAACTAGCGGCGCAAATAAATTACAAACCGTACTCAATCAGTGCTTGCGGTGCCTCATTGGGGTGGGTAAGAACTCCCATGGGGTGGCCACTGCACCGATGATGCGGGAATTAGATATTGCGCCCATAGAGGCTACGGCCGCTGCGGCACGGGCTTGTGCGTTCCTTAAAGCATCCGACTTGAATACATGTATAACCCATTTAGTAGATCGGCCAAGTCGGGCGCGCCCTAACACGTGGACGTCAGGGACTGTGCGGTGGTTAGATCGACTAGCTAGGGCGAACGTAGGGCTAGCTGAGGGGGCGCACCTTCCACTTGAGTGGAGGTCACTAGCCGCGCGCGATGCCGCTAAAGTAGTAAAGGCATCGGTGTGGGCGCGTTACGAATCGTCGGCATCGTTAGCACGCAATAAAACCTGGGGTATATATTTCCATGCGTCTTATGCGTCAAACCCGTTCCCACAGTATGGTGTGGGTGTCCCCGGGGGGTTGTGGCCGGGTTGCACATTATGATACAATTACGCACCCGAGTATTTCCCACTGCCCGCCGATTGGCCCGGATTCATGCCATGCCTGAGCGGTTCCTGGAACACTGCCCTGCATCTGGCGGAGGTGAATATGAGACTATCGAACATATGTTGGTGGAGTGCCCGAGGTGGGGGTATCACCGGCATACTTTTGGGTTGTTAGTTCCAGAGTTCCGGGATTTTATTAGTAGTCAGGTTATTGCGTCAACACCTGAGGACTTAACTGCCTTTATTTTGGGCGGGGTCCCCCCCTGCCTCCCTTCACGGCGCCCTGGATTTTACTGGGAATGGGAAATTTTTCCAGCTATGGCGTCGGGCCCTCCCTCACATTGCCTTTTTTGTTGCACATGTATCGCACTCCCGAAATGCTTTGCTCCGCGGGTTGGGGCTTGCCCCAACTCGCATTACTCGAATGGGCCGACGCCCAAACGGGTAGGGCGGACCTTTCGTGGTCAGTGCCGGGTATTTTGATGGCAGTGTTTTAGACGGTGATCCAACAGTTGGAAATTCCGTCACTGGCCCTCAATTAGTCTTGCAGAATGCTTCGGCAATTTGCTTGATGACTATAACGGAGCGTCGCCTACCCAGGGCTTTCCGTAACTGGATTGCTGCCTAAACGGCCGTCGTAGAGACGCTGCAAGGGTTTCACTGGTGCGAGTCCTGTCCCGGGGACGAAAAAAACTACCCACCCGTTCATTACTTTTGACGCCTGTAGTAGGAAGAGCTTGGCGGCGGGAGACCTCACATGCGCATGCGGGACGGAGCGATACTATAGGCGACGAGGCGCTGAGCCAAGGGCCACATGAGCCACACGACCGTTTGGACACACTCGCAGCGCGCGAGCTGAGGCGGCTTGCCAAGGCCGCACCATCTTTTCCTCTGCGATGGTGCTGCCGCACTTTAAAGTCGTGGAGCCTCGCAGCTCGGCGCGTGAGCTGTGGAAGGGCGCAGCGGCGGCGGAGCGGCGCTTGAGCACAACGGACGAAGACGGGCAGCGTGCGCAGCAGCCCTCGCCACTGGGAGACGATTATGTCAGCCGCTACAGGCATGACGATTCATCTATGCAGCTTCCGTCGATGAGCGGCACGGATACAGGTACACACGGCGACGGCAGGCTGCACTTGGACCAGGTGGCGACGGCGCTGGTGGCGGATGTGGTTAAGCCCCGGCTGCTGTGCGGCGCGGACCAGAGCCACCACATCACCAAGTGGCTGCGCCGGCGCGGTCGGGTGCGGCGCCTGCTCGTGCATGTCCGATGCGCGGAAAGTATTACCTGGATTTGATACAGGGCGACCGGACTGGCACCAGAACATGCAGTTTGTCTTGGGACAAGGGGGGGGCGGGGGGGGGGGGGGGGGGGGGGGTGCCTGGGAGTATCCGCAGCCCTTGAGCTCACTGAGGTCAGTTCTGCCGCTTTCCAACAGCCGGAGAAGCACGAGCTTAACGACCTGCAGCTGGCGCAGCTCAAGGAGGCCTTTGAAATGATGGACATCGACAACTCCGGCGCCATCGACGTTAGCGAGCTTCGCTCGTGCTTCAAGCTGCTGGGCATGAAGGTCTCCTACTCGGACGCCAAGGAGATGCTCAAGGCTGTGGACGCAGACGGCTCCGGGCAGGTGCGGGCATCCTTTTGCCGGCTGGGCACTGCATGGCATGGAACGCAGCCCCGCGAGCCTGCCCGCATACGCAGAGGCTCTGCTACACACTGCTGACTGCCCACCGCCGTGCCTCCATGCCACGCCTCCAACAGATCGAGTATGAGGAGTTCCTGATGCTGATGACCAAGGCATGGGCTACCTCTGGCGGCAAATCTGAGGTCGCTAAGGTAACCGATTTTCAGTTTGCGGCGGCCACGTACCGGCGAACGCGGCTGATGTCATCCATCATGACGAACAACTTTGATGAGACGCATGCGATGGTGCTCAAGTGTGAGGGCTACAGGGAAAAGGTGAGACGTCACTGCGTTGTGTTGCACCCACGCGGGCCATCTCTGTTTTGGCATATCCAATACCGGTATGCAATCAAGCATGGCCAGCATCAATGGGGCCATGCATGCCATTGCTTGATGCCACCGCTCCAAGGCGTCGTTTCCCGCTTTCCGATATTGCCAGGGGTTGTTTACTCTTGCTTTATTGAGCTGGCGTGACGTCTGCGTGGTCTTCACTCACCGGCTGCCCCCTCACATGTTCCCCCGCTGGCACCAGGAGCTGGACATGAAGAAGAAGGCCATTGACAACGCCGCCAAGCGCTTCGAGCAGCAGATCCAGCGGCGGCAACAGCGCTCGTCGCACCGCTACGGCGAGTACGAGCGCCGCGTGGAGGCGCATTTGCTGCCGGCGCGCATGCGGGAGGGCGACAGGCCGTTCCTGCCCAGCCTGGGCCGCGCCTGTCTGCGCGGCCCAGCCACCGGCGCCCGCTCCTCCTGGGACCTGGAGGACCACCCCAAGCCAATGTACCGAGACACGGTGTACCGGCACCTGGCGGGCGACCGGGCTGGGCGGCACTCGGAGGAGACGTGGGCGGTGGGGGAGGACCGCTTTGACATGGAGGACGTGCAGCTGAGCACACCGGAGTTCCTTGAGCTCAGCCGGCACGCCTCCAAGGCTGGCTTGCTGCAGCCAAACGTGAGTCCCCTGCTGCCATTTGGGCGGCATGTGTGTGGGTACGCATTGTCCAGGGATATGAGGGGTGATAAAGGCCTCTCACTGTCCGAGGTGGTGCCCGTGAACAAAGTAGAGCTTCAAAATGGGTCTCTCTCGCTCTCTCTCTCTCTCTTTCCGCCCAAAGTCATGCAGTACAGTCCAATAGCAACCGCTATTTATATATCTCCAGTGAACTGTGTGTCTTATCAGCCGTAGCGCGACAAGTGCTGGGTGCTGCGCAGATGGTTTTGGAGCATTCTCCACCGCTGTGTTTCAAATACATATATGCACGATACTCTTATGTGGCATACTCCGTGCGTGTAAAGCATGCATGGCGTTTAAGTACATTATTTGGCGGCCCGTTAATGTTTGTACTTTGAGGTGTGTGTGCATGTGTCCAAGTGTGCCCGTGCACCTGCAGACCTACTTGTTGCGACACGCTTACAAGAATCTATAGTGCAAGTGTCTAGTGCAAGAATCTATAGTGCAAGTTTGGGAGGCGCCTTACATGCAACATACAATAGCATTTGCCATGATATATTTGTCACAGTGCCGCTGTCAACTGCTTGAGGAAACTGCGGCCTTTTATATGGCTAGTGCTCTTATACCAATTTGTCACGGTGTGTGTGTGTGTGTGTGTGTGTGCGCGCGCGGCATGTATCTGTATATTAGGTCGGTATTGCTGTGCTTGTATGTACTTATGGTGGCCTCATAGGGTGTAATCGTTGCCGGAATGGCCGGAGTGGCCGGGATGGCTGGCGCAGTCATGTGATGCATGTGGCCCATGGGGTGGGCAGGCTTTTGGGGCAAGGGAGGGGCAGGGCGTGTGTATAGGCGCCGGCCATGTGAAGGCAGGGAGCCACCCTCACGCGTGCCACTGTCATGGGTACAGGACGACGGGGGGAAACAAGAGCCGTCGCTTTCCCAGGATCGTGTTTCCGAGCCGGCAGCTGAGTCGCAATCAGCGGGGAGGCTGCCACCTGGCGATAAAGATGCCTTGGCAAGGAAGGCGTCCACAAAGAAAGAGGTGAAAGAGAGGAAGACTAATTCGGTTGGCATCGTGATGATCCCACCGGCGCCGCGGCGGGCGAAAGGGGGAGGGCAGCCGGAGGGTGGCGGCGTCGGCGGCCCGTCGAAGGCGAACCCGAGCGGACCTCGCGGGTACCGTCGCGCTCCAAAGGGATCGCGCAGCAGCGCGGCGGAGTCGCCCCCGCCGGAGCACAAGCCCCAGCCCCCACGCCCCCAGGCGATGGCCGAGGAGGAGGTACCGCTGGGGGTACAGCTGCTGCAGGATGCAGCCGCGGGCGGGCAGCGGGTGCGGCACCGTCCCACCAACCACGTGTCCCCGCTCGCGCAGCAGCTGAGGTTGGAGGCGGAGGGGCAACAGCACTCGCCACCGCGGGCGCTACGGGTGCCGCACCCCGGCGGAGGCGCCCCCGGGCCGCCTAAGCAGAGCGCCCCCGCCCGCATCCTGCTGGACGCGACGCTGCCGGAGCTCGCGGGCGGGAGGCAGCCAGCGATCCCCCAAGACGGGGCGCAGCCCGTCAAGGCCGCCGCCGGCGCAAACCAAGCCCGCTGGCAGCAAGCCCCGGGAGGCCGTGCAGCCCTGGAGGGGGAGGCGTCCCACTTCCGCGCGGCGTTCCCGGAGGGCATGGACGCGGCACCCGTCCCCGCTCCCGCGGTGCCGCTGCCCCTCTTCTCTAGCATGCCGGCGGGCGGCATGCGCCACCGGTTTGGCCCACCGCCGGTCGTCTCCTCCCACTCGCCGGAGGGGGCCGCGCCCGCCGTCCCGGACCCCGTCACCGTCA
Source organism: Tetraselmis striata (assembly GCA_006384855.1). Classification (NCBI taxonomy): domain Eukaryota; kingdom Viridiplantae; phylum Chlorophyta; class Chlorodendrophyceae; order Chlorodendrales; family Chlorodendraceae; genus Tetraselmis; species Tetraselmis striata. The sequence continues at coordinate 58,652 of VCJN01001034.1, read as the reverse complement.
CCATCTTTGTCCCTGCGCCTGTGCCATCCAGCCCCGACGTGCCGACACCGGCCGCCTCCAGCACCACCAAGCTGCGTTCGCAGAAATCGGTAACTGGATTCGGCGTGGGGCTGCTGGGGGATATCTCGGCGGAGGACCCGGGGATGCTGGGCGCCGAGCTTTCTGTCGCCAGGATGAGCTACGCCTCGCCGCGCGGCGCTCCGTCGAGGCCAGAGATTGCCCGAGTAGCGGCAACACTCTTATGACGAAGAGCCCAGCACGACGGCGGCGAGCTCTGCGAATTCCAGCCTGGGCCCGCTGAACAATAACCATTCTCAAAGATGTCATTGCATGGTAGCCACTATGTAAAGAAGCGATAGAGAGCAGCCGTGGGTCGCGCTATTGGTCGCCTGTCTCTTGCAGGCCGCATTGGCCGCGCCTGCAGCCAAAGACAGGATGGCGCTTGCGGTCTTCTGTCGCGCGCCAATACAATAAGCAGCATGGTGGTTCGTGGTAGAAGACTGCAGCCTTAGCGACGGAGGGTCGACAGCGTTGGCGAGTCGGAATGTGTAATGTTATTAGAGCAGGAAATTATATAATCACGACCTTATATCAGAGCACCAATATGTCATGCAGCTAGGTGTCGAGTGTCTGAATGTGATGGATTGCAGTCGATTATAGTTGACAGCTTTGATATATCGATGGGAACATGCCGTAATGTGTTGTAGCTTATTGGGCGGACGAGAGCGGCACTCGACCGAGTCCTTGAGCTCATCTCCGCTTTTTTTTCTGCACGGATCTCGCTCTCTCGCTTGTACTCTCAAATGGCGAGAGTTCAACGCTCCCCCAGGGCGCTGCATATGAGAGCGCCGTCAAGTCTGTACTGCACAATAACCAACACAGGCGAACATCGTCGTCCGGACCTCGGCAGTGCCTCCTTATCCTGGTACCCGCTGCGTTGACATGGTCGAATCGTTTTCGAGTGGCAAAATGCCAACGTAGAGGAGCCTTCCAGGCCGCAATCGGCAGCCGCAGCCAACAATACATGACGACTTGAGAAACATTTTGCTTCGTCCGCCCCGGTTGGCCAGACGGTTGATATGTCCGAGATGCTATTGCCCGTGTCCCTCATTTGCCGAATTGCAACCGGGGCGTGTGAGCGCGGTTGATGGTGATTGGAAATGCAAATACGCGGCAGGCACAACTGGCCGTTTATCCGGTGTGACCAAGCGCCCGCAGTTTGGCTGCTCACTTCGTCAGGTATTACACCAGGGAGGAGCTTGAAAAGTATGGCGTGTGAGACGTCTGTGTGGGCGGCGCTAGTGTCTCCGCACCTGCTCCACACAGCACCCTTATCATTCGAGGGAACGTCACCATTGACGTTCAGTTTGTCTTGATACTATGATTGTCGACTTGTATTCATGGATGTCTCCGTGGATATTCATATATTCATGGACATGAACTCGTACCTGATGGCAGTACTTCAGTAAATGCATAGCATCAAGGCAATGTAGTCATCCGATACTAACTAAAGATCGCCACGTAGTATCTGCCTGAGAGCCCACATTGATTCACATGCCTCATAGTCGTAGTCATAGTCAGTGATAAATTTCTTCACAGGACGTGCGCAATATATACTGACTGCAAAAGAGCCGTTCCATACTGCATGGGCTGCCAACACGGCAACAGCGCGCAAGGGTTTACATGCTGTTAAGTACGGGTATCTCCATACTCTTGTCCCGATTTGGAAAATGAAAACCATAGCACGGTACTTCTGATGGAGACCCCCCCCCCCCCCCGCCACCCCTCAACATGTCTTAACGCAGAGCATAAGCCAAACATTTACATTATTATGAACCTGTTCAACTTCCTTATGATTCTCTCCCCTTTCCTCTTCATCACAAATTGCCGCTGAGCTCCTCGACAATCCGGCGCAGCTGGTCCGTCCAGCAGGATTGGGTGGCTTTCTCGAACACCGCCGTCACGCTGGGCTCCTTGCCAGCTGCGGAGGCCCCCAGTGCCAGGAGGTCCGCCACGGCGGGGTGCTCCGTGTCTGGGACAGCCGCGGGCGGCGACAGCGTCTGCAGAAAGTCGGGAAACTTGGACGGATGGGCGCACGCCATGCAGAGAGCCGGCCCGCTGGGCGCGCCGGCCTCAACGCAGCTCCGCAGCGCTGCGAGGCCTACCCCAGTGTGCGGGTCCACCACGTACCCACCCGAGGCGCCCCGAAGCGCGTCCACCGCCGCGCGGACGGCGGCGCAGCTGGAGGACGCCGACTCCAGGCGCAGCGACCGCAGCGCGCCCAGCGTGCCAGAGTCCACCTGCAGCTGCCCCGTGGCGTAGAAGGCCGACATCCAGGCGGCCACGCGGGGCGCGTCGCCACGCGTGGCGATGTGTAGCAGGCGCTCAATGTTGTAGGGCACCTGGCGGGCGGCGCGGGACAGTGACGCTGAGGCAAAATGACTCATTGCGCCAAACAAAGGTCTCAAGCTGGCTAGAAAGCAGATGCTTCATTCCAATTCGGCAGTGGCAGTGGCCGACGTTAGGCTCCGCGGAAACCGCATTTTCCTCTCAATGTTAACATGGCCCTTTGGTTGAGCACCAAGTTTTTGTAATTGGTCATTAAAAGTTGGGCAAATAAACGGTGACTACTGGGCTCAATGTGGTAGCGTAGTGGCGTATAATATAATTTAGTTAGCGCCAAGCATGCCAGTTTCAAGAAACCTTCAAAGCGGCGCAGAGCATTAGCAGCGTGTATTTGGAGCGCTCTCAAAACGTTTTGCATGTTATATTGTTTTCTCAATGTGTTATATTACTACACTTCGGAGGTGGGCACTTGCGTTGCGTGGATTGTTCCGGTAGTTTTGGGGAAAAGGTTTCACGCAGCATTGTTTTTTGGATTGTTGTACCCAGCGCAGCGTTTGGATAATCTGTGTTCTTGACCACCAATGTCGCAATAACATAAGTTCGTGCAAAGCATCTAAATGCTTTGATAGTGCACCCCTAGTTGAGTCCGCTGCTGCGCAGTTTGATTATTGCGATTTGGTGTTATGCTGTACTGCATTGAAATTGTGACCGGCAAACATCATATATATCGCTTGTCTATATGGGGCAGCATGGAGTGCAAATGGAGAGGCAAAGGCCATATATACCGGAACGACCACACTTTGAGTTTGCATCTCAGAGGCCCGATATATGCATGATACCCCACAACACCTCCCCCCCCCCCCCCCCCCCCCACCCCCCCCACCCACACACACACACCGAGAAGAGAGGAAAAACGGGTGCCTGTCTTGAAATATATCAGAATGCGGCATGACTATCACACGGATCTTCTGACGTCACGCTGCAAAATAAACAGTTCGTCGTTCTTGGGATCACCGAGCCCATTAAAATGGCACCGTATGCAATAGTGGTTGGACGGCACCAGGGGGGGGGGATGGGGGGGTGTTCACCTGGACGTCCATTGCCGGAGACGTGGTGCCTACGACGGCGCCCCGCTTTGCGCAGCCGGTGGCCAGGAAGCGGGTGAGCAGGTCGTTGTCGTTGGTGGCGGCCAGCAGGCGCGCCACCGGCAGCCCCATCTGCACCGCCAGCACCCCGGCCGTGATGTGCCCGCCGGCACCGGTGGGGATGGCTACCACCGCTGGGCGGTTGGCCGCCGGCTCGGCTTGCAGGTAGCTGTAGAAGATGTGCACCAGCTGGGGCGCGCCACACAGGTCACAAAGTTTCGCGTCAGAGGCGTCAGTGTCGCACCCCGCAACTGCACTGCCACCGCAGGGTCGGGCTGGACACAAAATACCAACGAGCACATGCCTGCGGCACCCGTAGAATTAACTTCATGCACCATGGGCAGTTTTCTGGGCATTGCTCAGCATACATCTGGCCTGTCCCATTCTCGAGCTACGAAAATGCATCGGTTATAGGAATAAAAATGCGATGGGCGCGCGTGCCGGGGGGGGGGGGGGGGGGGGGGGCAGTCACACGCAGTTTTATTCTGCGATTTTCAAAACAAGACATTGCGCTGTGTACTAGTAATGGTAGTGACAGCGTGTTTCCCGATTAGTTACTTGCAGTACAGCCAGAGTGATGCGCTGAATGGACGCTACAACATAGGCATGGTACTATGAAATATAAGGGTAGCACAGGAGCGAGTCCATTCACCGTATCGCTCTGGCAGCGTTGTTATTCTGGCAAAGCAACTACGACGCACAGTCGGGCAACCACGGAGGCTGACCCTGGTGCTCTGATGGGCGTATGACAGGTGCATCAAAGGAGGGCATGGACTGCGGGTCCTCCTTGCCAGGGGCATGCCCTTTGCTTACTCCCAAGGCATAGGTCTGCCTGCCCAGGTGCTGCATCTGCAGGCACGCTGGCTGCCACAGTACTCGTAGCAGTCAGCGGCGGTGCACCCCCTTTACTTTGGGCAGCGGCAACGGGGCGGTCACGGGTGCACCTGCATCAGCATGCGGACCACGTTGACAGAGTTGAGGGAGCCGAGGCGGTGCGCCGCGCGGAAGGCAGGGTCGTGGAACAGCGCGTCGATGGGCACGTCCAGATCGTCGGAGCCGCCCTCCACACGCACCACCCGCACGCGGGCCTCGCCCACGCGCCGACATATCTGCGCCTCCTGGGCGGCCGACACGTTGCTGTGCGCTCGAGATGGGTAGAGCACCGCGATGCCGATCTGCGCAGCATCGGCATTGACAAACACAATGGCAAAATGGCAAACGGCAAATAAGAAATCGGGAGACACCCAGTTTCAATATTTGGAAGAGTATCAAGCTTTATAGCCTCATGTCGCCGTCATCTTCGTCATATTCGTCAATCATCTTCGCCGATTATCTGTGTTCTTAGCCGGTGATAATAAAATATGCACACAGTCTGGTGAGAGGTATGGGTGGGGGGTCCATAATCCACTAGATGCGCATTGTATACTGAGTGCGCATTGATAAATTGTACACTGAGTGCGCATTGTAGTACTGAGCAAGATATGCATCGTCAAGAACTGCAACAGGCGGTGCCGTATCTACGGCAAGGATAGCATCGGTATCATGAGTATGATATAAGTGTGCTGCGGAATAGCCTGGATGCGGTGTCACGCCTGCACACCTTAGACGCTGCTCTGCGAATTATACGTGTGTACTATCATCGACGGTCGTTGTACACATTTTGTACTCAAAGCCGGTGTGCCGCTTTGATTCCGGGCTGCCAGGTGTATCTCTGGGGTAGGGTGTGTGTGTGCGCATGAGCTCGCTGCGAATGCCAACTGACTTCATGCTGACAGTGCAGAGATGCATGGCAAGTAGTGAATCAGGCGGCCAGGCTGCGTGCCTCTGGGATCTGGCGGACTGCCTCGATGGCAGCGGAGCCGGTGTCGCCGCTTGTGCCCTGCCCAAGAAAGGGAGGAGTGTGGGGGGGGCATCAAGGCGTTGAGCAGGATATAAGGGCGGTAAGCCGTTTGTCCAGCCCGGGTGGCACTACCATATGAGAGGTGAGGAAAGGGCCGATGAAGGTGAGGGAGAATGGGGGGTGAAGAAGGCGGGGGGGCGCGCACCACCAGCATGATCTGCTTCTGCTTCCTCCACCGCAGGATCTTCTGCAGCACCTGCGCCGGCTCGCGGTCACGCTCAGTCAGTGCCACTGCCACACCCCTGCCGCGCTCGGAACGCAACGTAGGCTGCGCGCCTCTCATCCACAGGACATTTGATCTCGCCAAGTCCATCAACATCATGTTTCCAAGCAGTCCTCACCCAAAATCGGTCGCACTCACCACGCCCCCCCCTCCGGCCCTCGCGTCCCGACGTCAGCTTATCCGCGGCATGTGGCTCAGTGGGGAGATGGCAAACGGTGAGCGGGGTCCCACCCTGGCTAGGACCTGCATGCCCAGGTCCTTGAACGCCAGCGTGGGGCCGTGCCACAGCTCCGCCACGTGCACCACCGCCTCGCCGCCACCGTCCAGTGGCAGGCTGGCCGGTACCACTCGTACCACCTCTGGGCACGCGAAGTCCGCAAAGGCAGTCGACAGGAAGATGTCCTGTGGCGCACGGCCACCACGGGGGGGGGGGGGGGGGGGGGGGGTTACAGGATCATAGCCTCCCTTACCCCCCCCCCCCCCTTCCGGCCCTGACATCCCCCTCTTGAGACCTGGCCCCTTCTATACCGGAACATTTGGTTGGATTCACGAGTCACACTTGTCGTGAGATTCCGTGCTTTATTACGATAAAGAGATTGACCTTGACATATATATCGCGGTGCACTGTATTTCAGCTTCATCAAACGGAGCTGTCGCCTGTCACGCAATGTACACACGCCGTATGGCCGTACTGTCAACGTCAGTTGCTGACGCGCAGATGTCCAGCAACATCTGCATGCAACTCGTACAGTATTCCCAAATGAATCCGCGCAGTCTTTGCATGAGATCGTACACACGGATCCTGCATCAGTAAGGCCCCAACTAATCGATTACCGCACCCTATTACCCGTGCCAATTTCCTACGGGTGCGTGTGACGGGTAGTGCACGAAACCATAAGTGGCCATCAATTTGTTGAGAGATGCAATACATGCGGTCAATAATCATACCTACCTTAAAAAAATGCAGACCCCCAAGTACTTCAGGTAGTATACTTGCGAACGGGTGGGGGGGGGGGGGGGGGCAAACAAACACAAAAAATGTAGCAGAGCCAAAGCGTGGTTAGCTGCCCTTTCCGGCGCCAGCAATGGGTCAGCATGGGCTCACGGTGGGCAAGTCTGGCACATCCAGCTGCGCTTGCCTGAAACTCTGCGTGGGGGAAGTCGCCGTCTGGTACCAGCAGCTTGAAAATCTCGAGGCCCAGCTGCGGATAGGTCAGCCGCGCCCAGTCCTGACAGGCCACAGATCGTACAAAGTGAGCGATGTCAGAGGCCAAGTCGGGAGAGCACGGGGATGGGCGCTCTATCTTGCCTTGTTGCCCTGTCCAAGGTGGAGCAGACACAGAAGACTTGCCGTGGCAACAAACAATAATTGGGTACCACTGTGCAGATACTCGGTAGAATATACACAATTATAATTCGATACGAGTATGCGCTAGATATGAGAACTCTATGCCGGACATTTTGCCAACATAATTCGCATTTTTCTTGTATGTTTTGTGAAGCATTTTCGCTTTGTCAACATATGGCACTGTAAGAAGGATACAGGTGTTTCTTAGGGTTAGAATATACCGTATCCATGCTTTGGGTACACAGGTACATCTGAAAATCAGAATACACAACGACAATAACACGGATGATCCCAATCGCTGCTGCGAAACAATTCAATATTCTTCCGGCCGCCCGCAAACCTGAGTAAATGCCGCGATAACTTGCGGCTACATATGATTTTATTCGTGGCCCTCTCCATATTCCAGTATCCCCCCCCCCCCCCCCCGCCCCGATAATATTTGCGCCTGCCCGCTCCAAACCTATTCTTGCAAGCTCCAACACAGCGCGGGCTCAGACCCCGTGCGCGCGCGCGCCTATGGTTCGTTGTCATGCCAGGCGAAGGAGGGCGGGAGAGCAAAATTGGGGGTGAGTGTGGGGCACCTTCAGGGTGTCGGGGGTGACGGAGGGCATCGTCTCCGGGAGCAGCATCCCGCCGTCGGGCGCCCAGCCCGCTAGCACCGCGTCCTGGAAGCTCAGCGCGGCGCCGGTTCGGGTGCTGACAAACCGCATGGCGACGGCTCTCGCGGCGATAGAGAAACTTTGGCGGTGGCTGATGGTCTGAAACAAGGGTCCTGGTAGAGCTGCAAAAGGCAGGGGGGGGGGGGGGGGGGGGGGGGGGGGGGGGGGGGGGGGGGTTCCTAGGAGAGGAGCGGGCTTTTAAGATTGCGGCTGGTGATGCGGAGGATGCTCGATAATGGTAGTACCGCTACCTGCGGCGACGAGTGGGGGATAACCTACTTTCGGCAGGACTGGGTTGCCGATGACGGACGGTAGGACCCGGCTGCCACCTGCACTTGGAGCAGGGAAGGTGTAAGGTCTTCCAATTCCTTAAGTGCTGTCGCTAACGGTACACGGTGCTGGTGGGGGACGAGGTGATGACGATGACACTTCCCCCAAAATAGCGACCACAAGTATCCCTAGGATATTATTGTTCGCTATCTTCCTGTTCCCAACCGGGGCAGGTACAGGCGATGAAGCGAGATCGCGACGACGACGATGAACGACGAATTTCGAAGTTGAGTCTGGTTTTGCCAAAACGGTCGCGAAATTGGAAAATAGCCGTTCTTTGGCAGGAAGGTTTAAAAGTGAAAGCGTGGAGGGAGAGTCAGAGGGGGCGCTGCGTGTAACGCAGCGAAACTGTAAGATGGCAGGCTCAGCTGTTATGGCTGCTTTTATGTCTACTCGTGCTGCACCCAAAAAGGGCGAAACGACGGGTGCCTAGTAACCCGTACCACTGAGCAGCACGGTAGCTGGAAAAGCGGTTCAGGGAAATTAAGAAACCCCATAAACAAGTTCAGAACATTTCAAAGTTGAGTCTGGTTTTGCCAGTCATGAGCGAACGCAGAGAGCGGTAGATTGCGGAGAAGGGGTAGCGCCAGGTCATGCAGGGGGCACCGGGAAGGCAACCGCTTCGGAGTCTTGTCGGACTTGGAAGTGGCGGAGGGGTGCGATGTTGCCAAAGAAGAACCACGCGCTAGGCGAAGGAAGGACGTTGGGGTCGATGTAGTCCAGATACGACATCGGAGTTAGTGGCCCAGCCGCCTTGGTAGCGAATGTGGGACAGTGGACGAGTTCCGATGGCATTAGCGGCAGATGTTGCACCCTTGCGAAGGCTGTGTGAGCTCCAATGAAGTGCCGGTGGGAGGGGCAGCACCGACAAGACGAATGGCCGTAGAGAGCCAGTCCGATATATTGTGGCGGCAGTCCAAGATTCGGACTACTCGGCAGCAGTCACCGACATATGACTTCGCGAAGCGCCAGCACGTCCGACGGAAAAGCGCGCCACGCCATCACTCGTGCTCACCTTCGCAGCCGTGCCCACGACCGCCACAATGCCCACGTCCACGCACGCTATATACATGCGACGATCGGATGCACGCGAGCAGTAGGAGACGCGGCCTTGGCACTGTTGGCGACCGTCGCCTCCAAAACCCAGCGCTCATGGTCGCGCATCAGGTTGCCGAGGACCGATGAACCCAAATACTCCGCTGTGGGCTAGAAATGCCGAGCCCGCAACACGTCAAACACCCCATTGACACCGTGCACACGCTTGATCACGTTCAACCTCCGAGGAAAGCCAGACGAAGACGGAACACCGCCTTGTCGATGGCCTCGGCGTGGTTGCGATAGAGCACGCGCGAGGATAGGGGTGAAGTCTTGAGTGCCAGCCGGAGCGTAGGGGTGGAGCTCGTCGGGGGCCACGAAAACAGCAGCAGTGTGAGCCCCGAATTACGTCATCCAAATGTACTTCTTCCGGGTCGGCAGACGCCGGTCAACTTGTTTGTCTGAGGTAGTCGTTCGTCAAGTCGGTGCGCAGTGGGATCAACTCGGGCACCCGGACAACTACCGGTCAAACGCCCTCGTCAATAGGCTATGCTTCCACCGTAGCTATTGCGTCACCGCTAGGGAGTCGTCCTGGTCACAAACGGATTTTGAGCCGACACCGCCGCTCTTGGCTGGCTCTAGCGCGTCGGGGCGCACTGCGGCTCCCCCATCATCTGTCGGCTGCCCCGCGCTGCGTTGCCCGGAGCCATCGACATCGCGTCCACGAGCCGTCAATTGAGCTAGCGACGAAGTGAGCTCTAAAGCAACGTGTAATTGGGCATTCATGTCCGCTTGAAGCGACTCGAGGTCGGCTCGGCGACAAGTTCTACTCCATATGGCATGGTGCGAGAGGCAGGAACGCATGGATGAGAATAACACACTCGGATGGTGAGCCGAGTATGGTCTTAAAACAACATGTGACCTTGCCCGCAACATGTCACGGGGAAAATGATCTGTGTGTAGAACACAGCGGAAACTGGAAGATGACAAGCTTAATTGTTACGGCTTCTTTATGTGTGTTCGTGCTGCACATGAAGGGGCGCAATTGCGGGTGAACTAGAAGCCCATACCACTCCAGCAACACATGCAACTAGCAAGCGGTTGGGAAAGGAGGAAACCCCATAATTGGTTTCGATCATACCATAGGCGCGGCGCTTGCGCTACTTGCAAGGCGCGGTGCGATGCACAACCGGCGATGATGCGCTGGAGTAGCGATTAATAATACATGTACAAGTAGCAACTAAGGATTTTAAATAGTCGATATTATATTCCTAGACGAGCATTTGTGGGCGCCCTTAAAAAAACGCGAAATCGGTGCATGATGCGTTGGCGCTAGAAAATTGTGGGTTGCGCCCACCGTTCACACCTTTGGAAATTGCGGCACTCGCCGCACCAAACTCGGTTAATACGGCCCTTGGCATAAGTTGCACACACCGTGCGTGTAGGCCACTGAAAGCATGTCGCTATAGGCACGACGTGACACCCCAATGACAAGTTGGCCACTGTGGGGAGCAGTTTTGGGGTGAAAATGCTGCGGTTATTTCTGTGCTGGCGAACGCACGTAAAAGAGGCGCTCGATGGACCCCTTCGCGTAGGGCGATGCTCTACTATGTGGGCGCGTGGTGGAATGCCAGTTGCACCGTTTCGTAGGCGGGGTGGCGCGGTAGGGGCGTGGACTTAATATGAAATTACTTTGATGTAGAAAATGGCATTTTGGCTGGTAGATGTGTGTATCGCTAGGAGGCGGCACATGCCAAGTATTGGCGGTCTGTGGTCATCCACACACATAACGCTCTCGTACAGCCGAGTATGGGGCTTAGACACGCACTTGGCGCAAAGCCACGCACCCGACATTGGTGGGCACATGAGGCAGTGAGGGGCAACTTGGATGATCATCTTTGGGGATTTTTTCCGAGCCCCCCCCCAAAAATCAAACTTTTGATTCTGGAAGAATAGTTTCGACGCAAATTTGAACGAGCAATCGCGTGGCATTTTAAAACACGTTTCTGAGCAAATCCTGAGAAGTTAGAGTGTTTTAAAGCCAAGGGGGTGTTGCTGAGCGTGGCCGACACTGATGCTATGCAAGTATCACAACGCAGCATGTACTAACCGCCGCCCACACGGCTGCACCTCAACCAAATGCACCCGAGCCCCTCGCCAATGTGTTTCCTCACGCGTTCATTGCCATCTAGACGTTTGGTTGTCTATTCACGCGCGTCGGCGTGTGCGTGAAACCTACCCTGGTTTTGGTGCAGTTGCAGACGACGCCCATACACGCACCAAGTGCAGCGTGACACCCTAGTCAAAGGTCTTCAAGCTTCGGTTTGAGCCACTCGTCATGCAGTTCTTTTAATTCCCTCTGAGATTCCAGGGTTTCATCTCATATACCCTACGATCAGGTACCCTAGACTGAAGTTTTGAGACTGCCGAAAAGGGACCCCAAACTTATGTGGAGGGGTGTATATAAGGATATCGTCGTCTCGCCGTATGCTGCCCCGTGCGCTGCTTATGCTGTCGTCCGGGGTGGAGCCCGTCGCGTGGACCGGACTTGGACGCCGGACGCCGTCGTTGTTATGTCGTTCGTACCGTCGCTCGCCGCCCGTCCGTCGACGGACGCGGGGCCCATGTATTGTTGTACGAGGCAGATAATAAACGGGTAGACAAGTGATGATAGTTGCACTTGCTTCGCTACGACCCGCGGTCAAGAAACCGATTAAATCTAGCAGCAACATTAATATATCATTTTATTTACAACTTACCATCCAAGAGACGATCATGGGGGGGGGGGGGGGGGGGGCGTTAATTAAAGCCAACTATAATAAGGCCGCATTTCCGTTTGAGTCATCATGACCACAATCGTAAATCTTCATACGGGTACTGTTATTTCTCGTACGAACCGCATATTCGGGCGGTGAAGGGTTACGGCCGGCCTCGCGAAAAGTTACATCCCACTTTCGGTCGCATCAACCGCAGACTCCAGTCTCCGCCGGCACCGTGTCCATCTCCCAGCTCCCTCGCCACCCGTGAGCCACACAGAGGGAATAGAAACGTACGTCGACCAGTCAGGGTATTGTTTACTGTGCGGGACGGCGGTGGGTGTGGGGAGCGGCCCATTGTCGGTCCGATCGACTGGTGAAGCGCAGTGCAGCACGTAGCGTCGGGCGCCCTTGGCCGAACCTTGGTCACCACCGCACTGTTGCCGACAAATATGTCATGCCACAACACTATACCGACCGCCCTCGACTAGTTGTAGTCTCCCGTGCCGAGCCATCGTAATTTTGTAGCGCGCTAAGGTTGGACGGGGTCGGCTCGCTACCGAGCATCGGGTCGGGTGCCCGCCTAGGATGAGAGTTACCCCTTAAATACACGGGTTGAGGTCACCCAGTAATTACTCGAGAAATTACATCAAGCCCCCCGCCCCTCCCCCCCCCCCCCCCCTCAAACAAACTCCCTTTCCCAGCAAGCCATGCCGCCCGCTACATGGCCGTATCACTCTATCATCAGCGCCTTGCGCTGTCAAACCATGTGGTTGCTATCAGCAACGCCTTATCGGCACGTTTCATCGCACTGGTGTCGTCATCATCGCCATGCAGTGCGGGGGCGTGATGCGCGCTGCCGGCCAGATAAACAGCAATGCGTAGCGCGCGCCGCGCGCCAGACATGCCACCGCTAGAGCCAGGGCCGTTTCCTCCTAGAAGTAGAAAATTGGAGGGACGTAATCCAGTAATTACTTGAGTAATATTACACAACCTTGGGGGTGGAACTCTCATCCTAGGTGCCCCCCCCGCCGCTTGCAAAGACGGGGCACACTGCGGTTACGGCGGCCTTGGCCTGCTGACCAATTGCTACGCTATGTTCCTCTGGTTTCCGGGTACCCTATCATTGCGCATAACATGTATTATCTACGCAATACATACATTATTTTGATTTGCGGCTCAGTGGGCCCGATTTAGGTCGGTCGCAAATACCGGGATAATTATGACCAGCGAGGCTTGTCGCAAATCCTCCAGCCGCAAATTGGGGTGATTTGCGGCTACGACTCAGAAAGGCAAATCGGTGGAAGGCGTTTGCGACTGCTCGTAGTGACCGCAACCGTAAATTCGTACCGGGTCCCCGTATTAGTATTTGCGGTTACGACTCAACTAGAAACGCGGCCTAATCAGTAGCAAATTCCCAGTAACGATCAAATTTCAAGTCAAGACACATACGGTATGATGGATGTCACAAGAGCACACATCGCGGCCGGATAGGAGTCTACGGAAAGCATGGACCGTATCGGCCCAGAGCTCGCCACCCTCGGTACCATAAAATGCCGCACAGTTGACTCACATCAATGTATTATATACTACACATGAGTCTTCTATTGCGGATCTGCAAAAAGTTATGCTTGAGTATTGGTACTACAACGAGGACAATAAATAAGGATTACCTGTACTACGCACAAGCTTTTTCCGTTTTTACAGCAGTTCGAGTTCAACTCCAGCACTTGACCTCGTGCGCCAACTGCAATCGTAGGTCTGGCATAGCCCGTAAACCATTGCCTCATTCGAACCTCGAAGAGCTAATGTATCAACCGGGTAAACCCATGAGACACCGGGACGATATATATTGCCGAAGTACATCGCCCAAGGAATCGATAGCCGGACCTCTCGCGTACGCAGCTTCGGCCGATGTCCCGGGGCGAACTTTACTTTTACTTTTACGAGTTCAGCTCGTCATCGGCGCCGGCGCCAGCGTCATAATAGGTCGTCATCATCGTTGTCGATCGTACATGTCATCGGCGCCGGCGCGCCAGCGTCATAGGTCGTCATCATCGTCGTCGATCGTACATCATCAGTACCAGTATATATACCTACCTGCCCACAACAATCATGCACCCTTAGATCGGCCCATTATCAGCCCTACTCGCCTTCGTTTCTGGCCGCGCCCTTTCATGTGCCATTCGTGAATATGACATCATGCGTGGGGGCAGCCCTGAATGGCGTTTATCGTGTTCTCGTTGTAAGACTGATCCATACGTGTGTGCCGGTCATTGTTAATGGTTAGTCATGAATTTGATAACCCAATGCCACGAGGGCACAACTTTTTGGCACTTATTAGATGCGTTCTCTGCACGCCAAGAGTTGGATATATCATCGTGGGATAAGTTCACAAATGTGCGCTCTCACCGCCGTCGGCATGCAAGCAAGTGAGCTTTAACCGCAAAACGGCCAATACTGCAATTAGCGACTAAGGCCTGCTCCAAAACCAGCCCACCTACATCAGGCGCATTCAATGCGTCATTGGTAGAGCCGGGTTCAGCCCGTACTGTGCAGATGTGCAGCCCCCGAGTCAGCGGGGCAAGTGCATCCATATGGTCATCTGCTAGGGCATTGTCTAGGGTATTGATAGGACTGGCGACCAATACGCTCCCCATATATTCTGTTATTGGGCTGCGTCTAGCGGGCCCCTACGCATGGAAAATCCGCCCGCGCGGGACGATCACATCATCGTTTTAATGATGGGTGCGAGTCGCGCGGTAAGTCACCGTAATCAGGTTTGTAAAAAAACCTGAAAAATCTTTGCATCACCCCCCCCCCCCCCCCCCCCCCTCCCCGACCCCCCTCGGTTATATGTCCACCGAGGGGCCCGGCATGATCCGAACTACCTGCGCAGAGCGGAATGGCGAACAAGCAGCCCCCCCCCCCCCCCCCCCCCTTTCGCCCCCTATCACATCTCAAGCCGTTGACGAATAATGTAAGTTTTTTATATCATGAAATTGCGCCACTGTACCACTCGGCGGTCGGCGCCGCCGGTGCTGACGTGGCGATACGGACAGATACATACAAAGCAAGGCTTATACGAGGGAGAGTGTATACACGCCGGTACCAGTAGATAGCAGATATGACATAGGATGGCCGTCAACGTTGTCACATTGTTGTGCATCGGTACGAATTCCTGTATATATTGCAATCTATATGAAACAATCGTGAACTTTATTCCTGATAATGGGTAAATGGGTAATAATTCAAACTCAAACAATGTCTTTTATGCTGTCCAATATCGACTCGCAATACAATTAAGATGTATCTGTCAGCTTTCTTTCAAGAAAGTAGCCAAATTAGCAAGACATTTTCTATCATATTCTTTTCTTTTCCTATTCTACTAGCCCCGCCTGCATCCTGCTAATAGACTGGTGAGTGAGATGACAGTTTCCGTCCGTTACGTTCAGTCTGTTCGTATGGGAAAGACAATGAAAAAGACGATGGGACACGCACCATTGGAAAGACTTGATAACTGCTACATTCTCGCACAGTCGTATCACATCCACACATGAAATTGATATCTGAAAGGCGGTACACGGGCATCATGAGTGGGACTGTCGTGGATTGGATTGAAGGGTGACACCCTCTATCAACCAGCTATCATGTATGCTTGTGTGTTTAGGGAGGGGGGCTCGATGCGGTCCCATTTGACTTCCATATATATACCACCTCGACAATCCAATCTACCTCCTTCGCCATCTTCTTGTTTCAGAGCATTAGTTAGCTATCTCCTATCTCTCTTCTTGCTCAACTTATCTTGTGGGCGCCAATGGATGTCCGGGACGAGTTGTTTGCAGCTCAACACGGTTCAATGCGACAAAGGGCAATAAATAGCGCCGCACGGCTGTATGCACCAGACCGCAATTGGTGTGTGTCACGTGGCGGCAAGGTTGACACCTTGAGCATCCACAGTATCCCCCTCATTAGCAACTTTCTCTGTCGCTACCTCCGCGCCATTCCCAAGCTCCGCGTCCCCCTCAGCCTTTGCTTTCACGGACACAAGCAGGCACTTCACGATGTACACATACACACCTGAGGTCAACAGCGCAATGCGGGACGAAAAGCGCATGTGTTAGTGAAGGTGCAGCGTGGAACACGTGGATGCGTACATGCCCCTTAGCACTACATGAATTCGAGGGTCCAAAAACAACTTAGATTTTAAAATTGTTTGTTGTGCAGCATGAAATGAAGGTCCCCATGCAGATTGTGCAGTGTTAAATAAGGATACATTTCAAGACATAGCAACAGATAATAGAATGGTATAAATAAAGAGACAATAGTACACGGATACTATAGCCCCCCCCCCCCCCCCCCCCATTTGGAAGGTAAACCCAGGGCTTTACTCAGGGTACAGTTAGAGGCAGCGAGAGCGGGGGTGAGAGGGCCGAGGGCAGAGCCGGCGCACCGATAAGGATGAGGTTGAGAGCGAGCGTGAGGGCGGAGACGAGCACGCAGAGGCCGGTCACGCCCAGGCCAACGGCCACGATGAGGATGCCGGCGCCCACTTCCCCGCGAGGGAAGATGCCGATGCCGAGTGCCTGGTGGGCAGCTGGGGCGAATTAGTTTGGGTCGACGGGGCTCGGGGGCTAGAGTACAGCTGTTGGTGGGTCAGCAAAAACGGGAATGGATGATATGTGTGTGTGCCTGTGTGTGTGTGTGTGGGGGGGGGGGGGGGGGGGGGTCACGCAAAACACGGGAGGACGGCAATATGTATATTTGAGAGAAGGGCAAAAGGGGGAGGTGTGTGTGTGTTGGGGGGGGGGGGGGGGGGTGTAGGGGGGGCACCACTCGCTCCTTGCGGGATGCCTCGTGGCGGTAGAAAAGTGCAGGCAACATCTTGCCGGCATTCATGAGTACGCTGATGGCAACCACTGCGAGCGTTGCAGGCCGCGGAAATGGGGAGGGGGGGGGAATCGGCAGGCTCCAAGTCAGCGGCTGCTCACCAGTAGGGAGATACGTGGGGCGCGCTCTGAAGGGCACTGATCAGAGCTACGCTTTTAAAGGCCCCACTCCCCTTTGGCCACCACTTCCAAGGGAGATGGCCTGTTATCCGCAACTGAAGCATATCTATATATACAGAAAAGTGGACCAGTCTTACCGAGTCGCCTATCTCAAGTTTAACATTCTTTTAGAAGAGAAACACCTTCTTTGCCTTTTCATGTACTCTGGATGCCAGGGTTATGGGATCGTATGCTCGGGATGATGTCAATTTCTACTTCTCTGGCACCTGGCTGTCTGCCTGCCCTAGCTTGCAAACACGTGCATGGAGCCCAGAGACAAGACAGGCACCCCCTTCACCAATTCCTCCCCCTCTCCCTCCCACATTCCCAGCGGGAGCAAATAAGATAAACACCGGATAAGCCATGGGTCAGGCACGTGTCAAGGATGATGCAAATAGGAAAGTATTGTGCATCATTAACAGCCTTACTACGTGTAAGCCTGCTAATGAGGCTTTTACATTCCATATACATACATACTATGCGTATGTATACAGATAGTATACATACAGATATAATGTATGTAAACTATATATATCATATACAGTATACATACATACTATGTATACACACACATAGTATATACACATAGGCGCTATTCGTTGGACTACCCACGAACCCAATGAACTGGCGTAATGGAAACGAGTCCCAGACACAAGCAACACTGAGTTTGAACCTTGTGGAACGTGTCTTGCATGGTCACCATATTTCATTATAGTCAGATGTCAAGGGTGCCGACCATGGGCGCGCGCACTCTCACCGTGGCCGGCGATGGCGCTCCAGTCCAGTGAAGCGGCGTTCTGGGCCCCCATGAAAAACGGCGGGATGGACAGCCCCACCAGCAGAAGGAACACCGCTGACATGCCGATCGCCACCTGCAGCGGAGCAACGCCGGCGTCAGCAGGGGAGGTGGAGGGCGACAGGGACAGGCGCCTGGCAGTGAGGTTAAATTGATTATAGTTGATTGGCCTTCATCGCGGGAACACCTGAAATACATATGGAACAACCGGCCGAAACAAACTCTGGTTTTGGGTTCGTGCACAATCACAGTTCCTACCCCCCTTTCTAAGAGAGAAAGCTCCTAGACAATTGAAATAGTAACAGTAGAATACACCATAAATGCGTTTATGCGCGGACAATATATTGATGCGATGAGGCAATTCAACAATCACACTCTTGAAAACTGTTGAAAACACCCAAGCATCATCTGAACTGGTTTCAGGATCGCCATGGACACAGTCGATTATTTGGTGTGAAAGCAAAAGCCCCATACGCGACAAGCGCGAGGAGGTGGTGTAAATGCAGTGCTTAGTGCACGTCTCCATGCT
Source organism: Tetraselmis striata (assembly GCA_006384855.1). Taxonomy (NCBI): domain Eukaryota; kingdom Viridiplantae; phylum Chlorophyta; class Chlorodendrophyceae; order Chlorodendrales; family Chlorodendraceae; genus Tetraselmis; species Tetraselmis striata. The sequence continues at coordinate 40,537 of VCJN01001034.1, read as the reverse complement.
ACCCCCTGGATGCCTGGCGACCCAATAAAGGGGATGCATCTAAGTTCAGAGACAGGATGCACTGCCCAGACAAGGCACCCCCCCAAAACAAGCAATAGTGGTACCAGTACTACCTATCGCAATCGTGTACTTGCAGACAGCCAATTGTACCGGGGCGGGCCACTCAGGTGGGTGGCAGGGAAAGTAGTTTAAATTGCGAATCTCCAGGAGCTGAATAGATATCTTTGTGCGCCGTTCGAAAACCAATAAGTCTATGTGGTATTGCTCAACCGCAGTGCGCTTACATCACCAAATACGTAATTATATAAATTAATATATATATATATATATAGTATACGTATCTATATGTATATACACTATAGATACGTATACTATATATATATACTAGGGCATTACATCACTTATCCATTAAGTAAAGGGTTTCAAAAAGCAACGTATTGGTTGTGGCCTGCTGAGTTTGTGAGTTTTTCATGTGTTGGTGTGAAGAATTCGAATATTTGGCTTTAGGGTTCTAGGTTTGACACCCCAACCAGGCGGGGTCAGGGGGCGGCGCGCCTTGTCCTCAGTTGCTTGCTGGGAGGCGCTCCAATTGGGTTCCGCGATGCAGGCGCCGAGCGCAAACGATGGAAGCAGCACCTCAATCACAATACCGTTCATGCTGACGACCACGCGGTCTGGAAGAACGCGGCGCAGCGTGTCAGTCATGCGTCACACGGACTAACGCCAGTACAGCAAACAACAAAAAAGCCTGTGAGTTCCCCATGGCCATACCTATGCCCCCCTACCTTTTCCTCCCTCGCACAAATGTACATTAAAGCGCAGCTCCTCGCGCGCTGCTTCGTTCTGCTGCCCACAACAACGCACGCCGTCCCCTACTCCTAACACGATCCACCAGGCAGGACGCCTGCCTTGATGTGGGCCTCCCTCTTGGTCTCCCAGTACCGGCTTACCCAATACTTTAATCATACCGGCTGGCTCGGCACCCTCACTGCGGCCAGCACCCTCACTGCGGCGAGGGGTAGCCCGCGAGTGACGAGCTTCTACCCCATCAACACCCGGAGCATTTCCCGCGAGCTTCTATCGACCACAGGCGCGCTGCGTTAGCATGTGGTGGACTCCTGCCGCCCCGCCTTACCCAATATCTTCATCATACCGGCTTGCTCGGCACCCTCACTGCGGCCAGCACCCTCACTGCGGCGAGGGGTAGCCCGCGAGTGACGAGCTTCTACCCCATTAACACCCGGAGCATTTCCCGTGAGCTTCTATCGACCGCAGGCGCGCTGCATTAGCATGTGGTGGACTCCTGCCGCCCCGCCTTACCCAATATCTTCATCATACCGGCTTGCTCGGCACCCTCACTGCGGCCAGCACCCTCACTGCGGCGAGGGGTAGCCCGCGAGTGACGAGCTTCTACCCCATTAACACCCGGAGCATTTCCCGTGAGCTTCTATCGACCGCAGGCGCGCTGCATTAGCATGTGGTGGACTCCTGCCGCCGCGCTGGCCCCTTTCTAAAACACGCATGCCCGTCTCACCATTCATACTATATGACCCCCCCACCCCCCCCCCCCCCCCCTCCTTCCCTCCCAAACAGCAATTCCTTCCCCTCCAGGTAGACCCAGATGGATCCAGGTAGAGCCTTCCCCCCCCCCCCCCCCCCCCCACCCCCCCTACCCTTTCACCCGCCCTTTCCCTGGAACGCGCCCCGTCCATCCAAACTGCATCCACTCTGGCCGCACACTGGGCACTCGGCACTGGAACCTCTTCGCGCAAGGGACCTGGTGCCAGCATCTCCCTTGCTGGAATGTTTGGTTGGGTGGTGACTGCTCTGCGTACTCATCTCCTCGCTCGACCTCTCCCTCTCCAGTGCGTCGCCCTTGCCCTCCGCGCCCCCACGCTAGCCCCACACACCTTGCATCTCAAGCAGTAGCAACGCTTGCAGCACAGTTGGGGCAGCATGCAGCGTGAATGAGAGGGCCACGAAGGGAGTGAGGGGGGGGGGGGGGGGGGTGATGGCGCACCTGTGATGAGAGCAAGTGCCTGGCATGCCCCGGTGATCAGGACCGCATAGAGCAACGCCCATGGCCACGTGACTGGGCGGCAGAGGGACGCGAGGAAGGGGAGGTCAGTGCAGGCCGCATGGTGGCTGGTGGCTGATGACTAGCGCGCCGATGGGGGACGAGCGGCGCACCTGGCGCCCGCCAGGCGTGCAGCTGGAACCAGGCAAGCGTGAGCAGCCCCAGCATGACGAACACCACGACGATGGCCTCCCACTGCGCGGTGGAGTGCCGCAGGGGGAAGAGGTTAACGCTTGCGCTTGCTAAATGGGCAGCGTGCGGGGTAGGGGGGACACTGGTGGCAAGAAGGGGGCTCGCCTGGAAGCCGGTGATGATTAGCTTGAGCGGGATGAGCCAGATTATGGTGTCCAGGTCGTCAAACACCGCGATGATCCGCGCCTGGAAGTGCCACGGATGGCTCCTCAAGAAGGGCGAGCATGGAAACCGACGTCGTAACAGTCACGTGAGCTAGTTGGCGCACACCTTCCCGAACAGCCAGGTTTCCTGCAAATCAGCAGCCGCCAGCATGCTGAACAACACGCCGGCCGATGTGGGCGCCACGAAGCGCGCGAGCAGCAGCGTCTGCTTCCATGCGTCCCCGGCAGAGGCTGCGTCCGGGGGGATCAGCAGGCCGATGTAGAGCACAACGGCCACCCAGGGCGCGTTGGCGGCACCCGCGGTGATGAGGTAGTCCAGCCCGTAGGAAGGCAGCCGAGACTTGTCGATGGTGAACTCCAGCCCGACATGGAGCATGATGTACGCGAGGAAGAGCTGCGTCAGGAACTGCACGCTGATGAGGTAGGGATCCAGCGCGATCGCTGGCAGCGCGGGAGGCAGCAGCTGCGACGCCAACAGGCCCGCTGTAAGGAGGCAGCAGTAAAGGATGACGGTGAACATCCCCCCCGCCCCCAACTCTCCCCCCTCTCGTATCCTCGACAATATCCCAACTGCCTTACGGCATCTAGCCCCGCGCTGTGGACACCAGTCTGAGTTGGAGGGTGTTTTCGGAAATCTGTGAGATATTAGTTGGCGGTGGAGGGGTTGGGTTGGATGGGCTCACTCGCGACCTGTGCCAATTCTATGACGACTTACTTGACTGTCGAGCAGCAGTAGCGCGCGCAGACGCTGGTGTCTTCAGTCCAGGCCTGTCCAGCGCGGGGCGGGAAAACAAGCGACAATATGGGGTGCCGGTACATACGGGTACAGATACCCGTACAGGTACGTGCATACGGGTACGGGTAGGGATTCCCGCATATACGGGTACCGGACATCAATGTAAATTATTTTAGTACAGCAGTACTAGCGCAGCGTGCCAGCAGTGTGCGGTGTGCAGTGTGCGAATGTGCACACTGCACACCGCACACTGCACTTCCGCACACTGCTGGCACGCTGCAGTGCCCCACTTCCAAACCACTTCCTTTAACCTCACCGCATCCTCCTGCCCCTCCTACTCGGCTGCCCCTCGTCAGGGGCCCACGCCCGTGCCATGCACCCCGGCTATAAGAGGTTATGGTGCCCTCCTAGCCTCACAGCGTCGCTTCCCGCTGTGTGCTCCGTCTCGATGCGCCGCGCCCGCCTGCACGGCGCGCCCTCCTGGCCATGTCGCCCGGTTTCTCCGTGAGCGTTTGTATGTCCGACCTCATGCCTGCCCCGCCGCCGCCAGACGCCGGCGGATCCTCCGACCAGTGGCCCGCACTCGACCAATCCTATGGCCTCCTATCCCCTGCCTCCTGGGGACAAGTCAGCTCTGCAGCGGCGCAGCACGCCGTGCAGATCCAGCAAGCTGCCTCAGCCGAGCAGATGTCTCAGCTGCTCGCGCTGATGCGAGACATCGCGCACGATGCTGCCACGGCCGCCGTCTGCGCGGTTCTGCAGGCACATGACCTGCCCCGAGTCTCTCTCAAGCACGAGACGGCGCAGCCGGAGGCAGTGCCTCTGCCGCCTGCCGCCCTCGTGCAGCCGGAGCCCGTGCCTACGCCGCCTGCCGCCCCCGCGCAGCCGGAGCTCGTGCCTCCGCCTCCGGCAGTCCCCGCGCCGCCGCCGCCCACGCCCGCGCAGCCGGAGCCCGTACTTGCCGCCGCCACCTCAGCGCCCGCCGCTATCCGGCACGCCGCCATCCGCGCAGCCAGAGCCCGTGCCTCCGCCGCCTGCCGCCCCCGCGGAGCCGGAGCCCGTACCTGCCGCAGTCACCTCAGCGCCCGCCGCTATCCCGCACACCGCCATCCCTTCAGTCGCCGCCATCCCGCCAGCGCAATCGCCACCGACAAGGCCCTGCTCCCCCGAGAGGACCATGACACGTATCGGTGTTGGTTTCCTGGGCTCTGTCAACTTCCACACGATGTGCACCGGACCGGATCTCGCCTTCGCTATCAGCGTGCTCCGAAGGTTTCAGTCTGCCCCGCAGAAGACCCACCTCATGCGTGCTTTGCCATCTCAAAGGCACCCCTGGTCTGGGCATCACCTACGGGGCCACTGAACCGGAGGGGCTCACCTTGTAGTCTACTGAGACTCCAACCGGGCAGCTGACACCAGCAACCAGCGCTCTCAGTCCGGTGACATCAGCATGCTCAATGGTGCCCATCATCAAAGCCCTGCTAGAACCTACTCACACCCTGCTGCTTAGACAAGCATGGACACTAGTCAACTGTATGACCGGCCTATGCTTGAGAGGCCGGGGCTATTATAGTACAGCAGTACTAGCGCAGTGTGCCAGCAGTGTGCAGTGTGCAGTGTGCGAATGTGCACAGCGACAGCAGTATCCTGGGCGCCCGCCAGGTGCGCGCGCCGCTACATGGCGGCGCGGGCGCTGCGGGCGCCAAACCACTTCCTTTAACCTCACCGCCTCCTCCTGCCCCTCCTACTCGGCTGCCCCTCGTCAGGGGCCCACGCCCGTGCCCTGCACCCGGGCTATAAGATAAATCGCGAGATCACGGCCCTTCCCCCCGCCCGGCTAACCGCCCGCCCCGTCAACCCGGCCGCCAAGCATGTTTATTTATTTTAAATACACGGGTAGTCGGGCGAGGGCGAGGGCAAAGTACCATGGCCGACGTCCCGGGGCGAACCTTTTTGTACTTTACTTTTTACCATGGCGCATTTAATGATAATGGGCCGACGCCGAATAAACGAATACAGGGTAGACCTTTCGTGGTCAGTGCCGCAGTGATTTAGACGGTGATCGTCCAACAGCAGTTATGCTGCTGTTAATATTGGAAATAATTGATATGTCACTGTAATAAGTCTTAAATGATGCTTCGGCAATTTGCTTAATGACTCTAACCGTGACTTCATGACTTATTTCGGAGCGTCGCCTACCCAGCCAGGGCTTTCCGTAGCTGGATCGCTGCTCAATAAACGGCGGTCGTAGAGCCGTAGAGACGCTGCAAGTCCTAGTGCCAGTCCTAGAGTCGCTATCCCGGGGGCGGGGGAAACGAACAATGTCGGCGCGTCATCGCCACGCCCTACGAGTACTCGCGGGCCGCGCCGCCGTCTACTCGCTAATCGAGTAATCGTACCTCCGCGCGCCGAAATCGCCTGCGAACACCTCGGGAGACTGAATGACATAAACACCTTGGACAATCTTGACGCCCAACCTTCCCCTCCACACCACTGCCACCCCGCTCGTGCAAGGTCTTGGCAACACTCCATTGCCACGGCTGCAAGAGGCGGGCGTCATTGGTCGCGGAGCCGCGCGGCACGCAGCCCCTCAGCGCCCCCTTCTGTGCTGTGGTTCCGTATCGCCGCCACCCGCCGGCCGCTCCAGGGGAGGAAATCAAAACCGCCGCTCAGCCGCCGCGTCCCGGGTCCTGACCAGCGCTCAGCCTACGAGATGGGCGCGCCGCTCAAGGTGGACGTCCTCCTTGGGGGCCTGGATCCCGGCTGCCCGAGTGCCGAGTTGAAGGCAGGGCAGCGCCTGGCACTGCATATGCCGGATGACGGCGGGGAGCTGTTGGACGCGGCGGCGCCGTGCGGGGCGGTGGTGGGCAGCGTGCCGCTCGCGGAGCTGGCGCGGGCAGGATTCCACTGGACACCGGGCTGCGGGGTGGTGGCCACCGTGCGCTCGGTGTTCCGGCCAAAAGGAGAGGGGCAGGGCATGAAGGTGGGTACCTTTCTAGAGTGACTATCATGCGTGGAAATTTGCGCATCATGTGATGCATGCTGATGTAAGTAAATCTGCGCGGTGCTTCTGTGTGATACTTATATAAGTGCTTTTATATTTATTTGCAACATCTATGAAAAAAATCACGTTCATAAAGGTACATGTTTTCTTGTTTAAATCACCCATGTACACATATTCAGAAAGGTACAAAGTCCCTATTTATCTTTACTGAGCCAGCTATCGACAGCCTTCGGGTTGACATCCATCACAGCATGGTGGCTGAGAGGCGAGATTGTGGCTTTGACAGGTGCAGGTTCGGCTCACAGAGGGAGGAGGAACATCGAGGGGCGAAGCTGCCGGTGCTTGCCCATCTACTGCTGCTACTGTTTCGCTGCTATGTGGTGTGGTGCCAGCGGGGGGCGGGGGGGGGGGGGGGGGGGGGTGCGGGAGGTGATGGATTGCACATGACTGGATGGCCGGTTAGGGGCGCCGGCGGCCGGGGAGGAAGACCAGGAGGGCAGCTGGGCGCTGAAGCAGCCACAACTGGAGGCCCTCGGTGCGCCCTCTCACTCACCATACCTCCCACCCTGACGCAACCCCACCGGCCAGATCGCGGCGCGGAGTCACTGTGAGCTTCTCCTCCATTTGCCGGCCCTCTGCAGCGGCCTCGGACCACCTCAGGCAGGTGCTGCGGGATAAGCGGCTGCAGGAGGTGATCCGGCGAGTAGATGGAGCCAATGACGCGCGCAAGGTGACCCTCAATGAATGCATGTCCCACCCGCCCTGCACCAAACGCACACGCTTGGCGGCATGTTGTGTGAGCTGCAGGCATGGCAGACCCAACTTCCTGCTGGCATAGCAAAAGGGCGAACGAATCGCTGCAGGGGAATGCACTTGGTTGAGCCGCCTGTGCCTGATCCACCCGCCGTTGTGTTGCGCAGGAGTTGTTGTCTACGATGGAGAGCGACCCTGCCTTTGTGCGGTTCTGCGACCAGGTGGGTGATGAGCTGATAGCGGGGGGCAGCGAGCCATTTTCTCCTCCCCTTCGCCCTACGCGTTCCCGGCTCCTTCCTGCAAGACAACGCTTGCCCATTTGCCCCTCTCCCCCGCGCAGGTGCTGGCAACTCTTTCCACTGAAGAGCAGGAATTGGCTATGCACTGACATTGACAAGCTTCACACCCAAGTTTGCAGAGGAGCATTTGATACCTGACCGCCCCTCATGCTGTCACAAGGTTTGCGGCGATGGGGGCGAGAATAATAAAGCGATGAACTCGAGAAACGGGGACGAGTACCTGGAGTCATCTTTATGTTTTGAGTCTTAGTCCTTGTTCCAGTAGTCCCGAATTTTCCGCGGGTCTCTTGTGTAACGTTGAGCCGCAGAGCACATGCAAATGCATCACGGATATATGAAAATACGAATCATGGAGCGGAAGATGGGAATATGCCAATATAAAGCTCAAGTCCTTGGGCGAAGGGCGGGCATCTAGGTTGGGGAGGACGCGCATTGGACTGCAGATGCGAAAACAAGTGACTTTCATTATGTGTGTTTCACGCACCGCCTGGGGTAACAAGCCCCTAGATGACATATCGCCGCGCCACAATCTGAAAGCTGCTATTCAGAGGGTTGGGGCCGCCTTGTGAGCCGCGCGACCATAGGTCATGTCGGGTCTACCTCTGGGGTGCTTGCTGTGAGGCATCTATACTGTCAACATGCGGCGGGTGGGGTAGACGCTCAAAATCCATCCGGCTGGCAGGTCAAAGCAAGCGCTGAGCTTCCGCCGGGCTATGTAGTACCCAATAGAGCAGACTTCCACCTCCCTACACAACCTCTCCGTAGAGATGTGACATCTTTAGGTGTCCTTGCGTGTGACCCGCCCGTGCCATGACCCGCATGTATTGAGCGTGGAAAAGGTAAAGACGGGTGTGCAGAGCAGCCTCATTCAGCGACCAGCACCCACAGCCGTACATGAGGACGGAGAGGGTAATGACGGCGGTGTAGACGGCTCGCTTGGCATGCGGAGAATGAGATGCTCCTTTTAAGAATATGTTCTTACCATTGAATGGGTGTCTCAAGCAACTCCCCCATGTGTCTTGGGGTTTGATATTCCTCCTAGGGTATAGTTCGAGCCAAGCTAGTTCGTCGTATTTTTGGTCTTAGGCCGGTTTGATTTAATGATATGTTTATACTCTACTTTCTGGAGAAACAGAGGGGGGTTCACTTTGTAAGTGGCCTCAACTTTATGTTCACGTACTTAACCAGTACTTGGCGGCTGGGAGCGGTGCATGAGCGGCTGGGGGCTCAGCCCCGCATTGTCGCCGCCGTTAATATCCTTGCTTGGACGGCGCTTGGCCAGGCTTGACGGAGGACTCATATTAGATGAGGTGTTACAGACTGTCTACACCACTGTTGGCCAGGTGCGAAACCTGAGAGCGTGCCGGCTATCAGGTGCTCGTGAGGGGCGCCAAGCCAACTGTGATGCTGAGAAGATGCGAGAACTTGATAGGCAGGCAGCATTGCGCAGCAGGGCATAGCAACGCGGTGAGAGCAGCAACACATAGCAGTGGCATACAGTAGCTTAGCAGCGTCACATCACTACATGGAGGGAGGGATAGGGCCACCATATGGTTGGGTTGCCTTGATGCTGACTGTAATATGGTGATGGTTCCAAAAAGTGCCCCAGCCCCTCTCCATTTTGTGCTTGCATATGGCAGGGAACACCCTTGTGCACATGCATTGAAACAGCCATGCATATTGAAACCATAAAAAAGGTCATGCCAGTGGTAGTTATTATGCAACTTTGGGCATGTTCTAATAATTATTATCATACTTTATAATATTTATAAAGTATATTTATCATACTTTGATACAGTATCATATTATTTATTATGATAAATAATAAATAAACTCGGGGGGTGGAAACAGAGGGGAGGGTTCTAAAACATAAAATTAAATCGGACCCGCCTTAACCAAAATATCACAGTTTTATTGATAGAAGCGCATTCGGGTACATGAGGTTTGACCGCCAAAACCTGTCTCACGCTGACGTCGCTGTGTCTGCTGGCGGGTATGGTGACACGTCGCTCTGTCGAATCCTTGGTTATCTCCCTCTTGGATATGAGATGGTCATTATTTTATGAACACCCTTACAGGTACCGCCTGTACCAATATAGTGAACACGTAAAGATGCAGTTATTGTAGTCGCTAGTCGTGCAGCAGCCGCCCGCACCGCCGCCGCCGGGATAGGTCCCATAGTAGTCGGTCTGACATCGCCGACGAATGTAACCAAAAAGTTCAATATATCCACTGACGACGTTACCCACGTGGGCAAATCATCAGCGTCATCATCTTGTCGACCATCTACGTCGACCTACGACATCCTACAAGGGACCCTCCGGCCCGGTGTGCGCAATGGCCAAGCGCTACATTCCCCGCGTGGCCATCGTGGGCGGCGGCGTGTCAGGGCTGGTGGCGGGCGCGCGCCTGACGGCTGCGGGCATGGACGCGGTGGTATTCGACACCGGCGAGAAGGCGGTGGGCGGGCGGTGTAGCAGTCGCGCCGTGGGCTCTTATGACTTCGACCACAGCACGCAGTACTTCACCGCGACACCGGGCTCCGAGTTCGCTGCGCTGACGGAAGACTGGGAGCGCCGGGGCTGGGTAGCGCGTTGGCCGGAGGGCGCCATCGGGGTGCTGTCAATCGGCGGCCGCGTCGCCGGCGAGTCGGCTCGGTTCCAGCCTTTCGCCGACGGCGTGCCGCGCTACATCGGCGTGGATGGCTTCACTGGCCTCTGCGAAGGCCTGGCGGGGCAGTGTGCCCAGGTGGTGCGGCCGCAGTGGGTGGGCGGTATGTCGCCCGTTGCAAATGGCCGGTGGGATCTGTCCAAGGGGCAGCATGGCAAGCCACTGACGGCGGAGCCCGTGCGCCCCCCCCCCCCCCCCCCCCCCCGTCCCCCCTTGCCCTCGTGAGTTGTACCAAATCGTGTCATGTGCCGTGTGCCATAATTTGCAGGCGTCCACGCGTGTGCACCAAATTCAGCGTGCTGATACGCATCTGGTTGCTGTCGCTCCCCCCCCCCCCCCCCTGCCTCTCCCCTTCCACTGCCAGTTCGACTTTGTTCTCATCAGCCACAATGGAAAGTGCGCCGCCAGACTGGCGGGGACTGCCAAGGCTCCGGATGGAAGCAGCGCGGCCAGCAAGGTGGGTGGGGAAATGGGGCACTTTCTGTACCATCTAGTGCACATCTGTGGCCTGTGCTTGGTTTGCACCGCAAGCAACCGCAGCGAGCAGCCGAGCCTGACCCCCCAGGTTGGGCTCGCACGATGCCGCAGGTGCTGGCAAGCCTGCAGTGCGGCTTTGGCGTGCGTCCGCTGGAGCAGCTGCAGCGCCAGCGGAAGCTTATTCTGTCCAGTATATGGGTGCTCATGTTTGTGAGCGACGCGCCGCTGGACATCCCATGGGAGGGCGCGCACATCACTGGCTCTCCCACACTCGCCTGGGCGTCCAACATCACCGCCAAGCGCGCACACCGGGGCGCCGCGCCCTTCGCCGTGGAGTCGCTGGGGGCCGCCCCCAGGCAGGAGTGCTGGGTGGTGCACAGCACGCCCTGCTTTCGCGCGCGACAACAAGGTGCCGCAGGAGGCGATCCCGGAGGGCAAGGCAGTGGAGGTGACCGCGGCGCTACTGGGGGCGCTGGAGGCCGCACTGGGCTTGCCCGTTGGCGCCATCCGGCCCGTATACACACGCGTGCAGCTGTGGGGCGCAGCCAATCCGCTCACCGTCGCGCGCGTGCCCGCGGTGTTTGACGCCGCTACACGCACCGCCGCCTGCGGCGACTGGTGCGCAGGCCCCCCCTGCGTAGAAGCCGCTGCAGAGAGCGCGCTCGCGGCCGCAGACGCCATCGAGGCGCTGCTGCTGCCGGGATCCGCGAGACGGCCTGACGCCGCCCGGGAGCTGGACGCGATGCGTGTGCGCTGGGCCGCTGCCTCCACGGCCGCCTCCCCGCTGGGCGCCTTCCCCGGGGTGGACATCCCACTCGGAGAGCTGCCGCAGCCCGGGGAACAGCCATCTGGTGGGCGAGGCGGGCGTGGACGCGGCGGGGGCAGGGCCGGGGGTGGAGGTGGGCGAGGTGGGCGCTCCCGCGCCCGTGGTGGCGGAGGCGGAGGCGGCGCGAGCACGCCGTCACTCAACGCACCACCAGCCCGGGCGACAACCCGAGTGCGGGCCCAAGCGGCTCACATGCCCAGGCCGGTCATGCGGCAGTCGCTGCAACTGAGGGCACACCCAGCCGTCGGTCACATCACCATTTTCTAACCCCTCCCCCCCCCCCCCCCCCCCCCCACTCCACAACCTCTTCACCTGATCCGTGTTTCCCCATGTTAGGCGCTCTTCGGAGGCAGCAATCCCCCCCCGCCCCCCCCCATGCTGACCCCACCCATCCCACCCCAGCACTGTGCCGCCAATGGCACGTCCCTAATAGCACCTTTCCTTGAGCAGCACAGAGCGGCAAGTCACAATTTATCTGTAAGTCCTCTGTCGAGTTGTCTCGCCTGTAACGCGCCTAATTGCATTGACACGGCCCCCTGCTGGCGACGATGCTATGTCGTACTAGGAGGGGTTTGACAAGTTGTCCGTGTGGGCCCCTGATTGTTCGCTCAGGCTATAAATTTGCTGTAAGGTTCGGCCTTTGCTAGCACAGCAGGAAGACATGTTCCTCCGGGATGCTTGCTCCTCCCCACCCAGTCCGTTGTCGACTGAGAAATTCATGCTGCCGGTTATTTTCGATGTGGTTGGCATTTCAGGTGTTTGCTGCTTCTGGGTCAAGCACTCGGGCTGGTGTGTTCTGGCACTACACGACTGGGTAAAGGTGTGTGTATGATGGCATGCAGCCTCCCGTCCCTTAGTAGCATCGCCATTCTATTATGTATGTTGCTTTTATCATTATGATGGTGGAGTAGTAATCAGGGAGTCATCAGTAATTGTTTTATTTTGGTGTCATCAGTAATCCTGCTTGCTTTTCAGTCTCACATCAGCAGCAGACGACTGCCCATACCTGAACGCCAGCACCCATACGTACCGCCTGTACGTAAGTGCGTGTGAGGGAAGATGCGCGTGGTGGAGAGAGGGAGCGCTATTCCGCTGGTGTGATGGTGGAGTATGATGTAGGTTTCAGGCCGACTGGCGCCGTGCCTGATATATCAGACGACGCGATGTGGCCGAGAGGGCGCGGCGCTACGCGCCTTCACGGGCGCGCGCTACGCGCCTAATGTGCTATGATGGTTGGGATTTAGTGAGGGTATAGGATATATCCCTGTATATACATGATGCAGGTGGACATATGCATGATGGGGTTTACGCCGCTGGAATCGTCAATGAGGAGAAGGACTTTTTCATTATTGATTACTGTGGTAGTATGTACCGCTTGGCTAGCCTTCCCATGGGCTGGTCTTTGTCCTCTTGTACATTTCTTGACATTTCTTGATTTTTCTTGACGATTTCCTGTTTCTAGCTCGACTGGGGCTGAGGCTATCTGGCAACGCACCTATATCGAACGCCACCTCTCAGAGTTTGGCCTATTGCGCAACACCAACATAAGCGTATGGGAACCCACCCGGAAGCTCGTGCACCTAGGGTAGAAAATTGACACGATGGGGTCGCCTACTCTTCGTGCGCCCGCTGAGAAACTCGCCGTCATTGCTCGCACGTTTGGATGCGAAACGCGTGATCCAGCGAGCGAATAAACGCGACCGCCGGGGCGGCTGCGTGCTCGCGAGTTGGCCGCCCTCACGGGCAAGTGCCAGTTCCTCTACTTGGCCTTCGCCCCTGCCTGTTTCTACCTCCATGGGCTGCATGATGTGCTCAGGACTCGCGACTCTTGATGGTCCGGCCGCGTCAAGCTCACCCGCCGGCTCGAACGTGACCAACAATGGTGAGTGGGCGTGCCAACCCAACACGTCGGCCGCCCCATTAATCGCCATGTCGAAGCTGGTTACTTGCACGTCGACAGTTCGTCGTACGGTTAGGTTGCCGTTCTGAACGAACACCATGAGGCTCGGGGCCCTGACGACGAAGCATGGATGGGCTCAGCCAACAGGGCGTGTCCGTGGTCAGCCAAAGGAGCATGCATGTGCCACGCAGCCAACGAGGCATGGGCGCCTTTACTAGCGCGTCCCCACATGCCGGCATGGAGGCCGCCCTATCAAGAGTCAACAGCGGTGGCAGCGTCCTCAGTCAGTTAGGACCCTCGATGACTTCTGCTCAAGAGTACCGCCGGCGCCATGAAGAGGAGACGCGCCAAAAGCGGCAGGAGGAGGAGAAGATGCGGCAGCAGCAACTCAGCCTGCACCGCAAGGTAGCGCAGGAGACTTCGTGATCCTTCGGCCACTTGCTGCATGGCAGACATGAATTTGGCCCATTTTCTAGCTTTGCTGCAACTATGTAAGCTGGCACGTACCTGTACCTGGCCGCATTGCGCAGAGGATTGCGGCAGCGCGCTCACATGGGCGCACTGTCGTTGCGCTGAGTGAGGATGTGGAGGCAGCCCGGGAGGCTGCCCGGAGCAAGCGCGAGCAAGACGCCAAGATCAAGACAACTAACATGCCAGCAATGCCCCACAAGGCATATTACCTTTGGATGGCCGTTATCAGGACATTCAGGAGAGCATCCATCTTGCATGCACACGGCGTTAGATGGCATTTGGTAGCCTGCTCTCTCTCTCTCTCTCTCTCTCTCTCTCTCTCTCTCTCTCTCTCTCTCTCTCTCTCTCTCACGCGCGCGCGTTTATATACCCTGAGATCATCGCATCAAAGCTGATACTTGGGCTCACTCTGGACAATGTGTTATTGTCACGTGGGGGGGGGTCATGGCTTCCCGCTCCCTCATTCCCCCTTCCCCCTTGCAGACAATCACCTCCAAGGTGTCAACCACGTTGTCACGATATATCCGTGCGCAGCGCGTAGCCGCTAGGAGAAGTCTTGATGCGACACGGGAGGAGTTGCGTGGGAAATTGCATGCCGACAACCGGGTGAACATGGGAGCGCACAGCCTATGTATTGCATATGTATAGTATGCCGCAATCACATATGAAAGTGCATTTGGGCATGCTGCATGGGGATGGCGATCTGCGGATTGGGAAGGATGCCTGACTGTTGTTTCATGTTGATGCTTGCAATCAGCCGCTGGAGGCGAAGCTGAACCGTGCGGGCGCCACCATCCAGGGCCACCTGTCTAAGCAACAGATGCGGGAGTGGGCGCAGCGGAAGGAGGCAAAATATTGCATGCGAGTGCGAGCGGCAAATGCCTGGAACCAAGCCGCAAACAGTCTCACGGAGCGTGTTGAGTCGGCAAGCGCACGTACACAGAGCCGCCTGACAGCCGAGGAGATTGAGCGCCACAAGACAATTGCAGAGCAACTCTGCGCTACCAAATTGGCGGAGGATGTGGCCAAGCTAGACGACACAAACGCGGTGCGCAAGAAGCGGCAGCTGCGGCAGCGAATTTGCAACTTTGTGCAGGACAAGGCTCCCTTCCTCAGTTATGACGAAAAGATAGAGCAGCAGAGCATGTCCCGCTTCAAGGGTCTCGTCAAGTCTATCGTCGGGAGCAAAACACTTGATGATGTACTTGATGCGAATGCCACCTAAGAGGGGCGGGGCTGGTAAATATCAATTCCCCCCCCCCCCCCCCACACACACACAAACACACACAAATACACACGACACGACACACACCCACAGCCTATAACGAGATGTTTTTCTCCGCCTGTCGTTGTATGAAGATGTTGATTAATTGGCATACGATAGCCACCAGCTTCCTGAAATTGGGGTGTATGCACAACATAGGTTTGCGCTCATACAGCCCGCATTGCTGTGCTTGATTGTGTAACAGCTCTATCAGGCTGCTGTGTCTAAATGGACTATGCGCTGCTAATACGCAAAGTAATCCTACTTTTATATGACACCATTCCGAAATTCATCAACCAAACAACTGCACTGCCCCCCGTCATCATCTCACGTGGTCACCTCCATCCTGTGGCGACCGGCAACACTGCCATGGCGTATGCTGCATCATTCATGACAGTATCCAAGGCAATGATGGCGCGGATGGGGGCGCTTGAGTATCGACATGCCCTCCGTGTAGAGGGCATGGACAGTGTCATACACATATGCATCCATGTGCATGCAAGTAAAATTAGGCATATTTTGTGGGGATATATTCTGAAGTAGAACAATGTGCTACTAGGTCATGAAGCAGCACGGCTCTAAAGATAGTATCGATGGTTGCGTGACTTGCATGAGAGGGGTTGGAGTTGTCAACACACTATGGCTGCAACTCCGAAAAACTGATTGGATGTAATCCACCAATCATCTGGAAATATGCCCAGATGCTTTCAATTTATTTATCCAGTATCTGGATAGAATAGATATTTCATTTATTTATATCGAAATTAGTAATAATTTCAAAACTAACCGAAGATGAAGCGCTACAGGCGCTCTGATCCTTTTTACCGCGGGATTATATAAATTAAGTTACATGAGCTGGCCGGGATTTTATGGCTAGTGACGAGAGAGTATACAGTCGCTGGTAAGTAAACTGATAGTCCTTACAGGGTACCTCGTACGACCATATGAGCAGTCATTAGCGACTACCTGTAAAAGGATTTATACCAGCATATTTGCGCGACAACTCAGGCCACCGGATGACGGAGCGCCAATAGCCGCATCGCCGCATACCTGTACATGCGCATTGCGCCTTTGCGCGCGTCGTTGCCTCGGCGCCGAGTCCGGACCTGGTACACTGACGACCAGTGCCCGGAATACTTCATCCCCACAGCAGGATATCCCCCCCCCCCCCCCCCCCCCCCCCCCCACCTTCCCCAGTCCAGTAGCAGAGCAGACCAGCCTCGTTTGCTCCGTCATGCGATTGTCATTGCACACGGTGTTCCAGCCGCGGATCACGCTCCCTCACCGCGCGGATCGCCCCCGGGGCCGCCGCTTCAACGCGCACCAGGGCGGTACTAACGTGATGGCCACCGCGTCGGAAGCTGTGTTCATCGGGCGCAAGGTCCCTCCGCTGGGCCTAGGCTTGGCGGCGCTGGGCCGGCCAGGTGAGCACGGCAGCGAGGTGGCTTATCGCAGACAGGTGCTGGCATCTATCGGCTGCGGCGCTGACGGCATTTGATCTTATTCGCACCTAGGTTACATCAATCTGGGGCACGACTCGGATCTGCCGGCAAAAACTGTGGACGATATGCGGACGCAGTGCTGGGAGGTGCTGGTATGTTCCCACCTGTGCGCGCGCCGGGATCTGGCAAAGCAGCCGTCCAGCGGCCACTGCCCAGGTTAAGATATCGACGTTAAGCTGCCCACTTGGCTTCGTGCAGGATGCCGCGTTCGATGCTGGAGTGCGTTACTTCGACGCTGCGCGCAGCTACGGGATGTCGGAGCAGTTCCTTGCCTCGTGGCTTGAGGCGCGGGCGCTGGAGCCGTCTGCGGTCGTGGTAGGTAGCAAGTGGGGGTATCGCTACACTGCGGACTGGCAGGTGGACACTGGAGGGACTCCGCACGAGGTGAAGGAACACACGCTGGCGCACCTGGAGCACCAGGCGGACGAGTCCGCCGCCCTGCTGGGGCAGCACCTGGCGCTGTACCAGATCCACTCCGCCACGCTCGACTCGGGAGTCCTGGAAAACGCCGAGGTGTTGGCTGAGCTGGAGAGGCTGAAGCACGAGCGCGGCTGGCGTGTGGGCCTCACGCTGTCGGGCACCGGACAAGCCGCCACGCTGGCGAAAGCCATGCAGGTGAAGACGTCCGACGGGCAGCTGCTCTTTGATTGCGTGCAGGTATGTAAACACTACGCCTTTGCCTTTCACCCCTTGCCAGCGATGCCCGGGATTCGGAATGGCTCGTTCATCACTGAGGTTTCATGGCGGAGGGGCAAAGATATTGTTACGATGTGGCATGTATGAAGGAATTGCTGTGTTTATTTCGTTGGTATGTGTCTTTGCTCCTAGGCGACGTGGAACTTGCTGGAGCAAAGCGTGGGGCCCGCACTCAAGGCGGCCCACGATGCAGGGATGAGTGTGCTTATCAAGGAGGCGATGGCCAATGGGCGCCTTACGCCCCGCAACAAGAGCCCGGAATTGGCCAGCAGGCTGGCAACGCTGAGCCGGGCCGCTCTGACAGCATCCACCAGCGTGGATGCGCTGTCGCTGGCCTGCGTGATGGCGCAACCGTTTCGGCCGGTGGTATTGTCGGGCGCGAGTACGCCGAGCATGATGGCCGCCAATGCGGCGGCGATAGACCTGGCGGCGCGCCTGGATCCCATGGTGGTGGATGGGCTGTGCGCCGAGATGGTGCAGCCGCCAGAGGAGTACTGGGCGCAGCGGGCAGCGCTTGAGTGGAACTGAAGCGCCACCTACCATCGGCCCTGCGACGAGTATTTCAGAAATTCAGGTGCAGCCACTGCAGAACATCGTTCTCGCTGTCATTGCATTGACCGGTCTCGGCGATGGTGGTGTCGTATGCTGTAGTGGTGGTGTCCTATGCGACTGCCTATACATGCTGTTAGAAATTATCAGCAATTTAAAGAAAGTGGTTGAGGAATCTGGCGGACGGCGTCTACTGCCCCGCTAGGAAAGCCATTGCTCCGTGGCCTATTGCGGCGGTATACTGCTGCTACGAAACGTGTTATTGACATGATTCATAGCCTGCTGTGACCGAGATGCCGCCCAAGGGCGCAGTAATCCATGTGGGTAGTGATTAGGTGGAACGTTTGGCCCTGCAGGAGTGTGCCCTTACTGTCTCAGCACACTTGTGAGAGGTGGTCGGATGGGTTTGAGATAACAAAGATCAGCGCTTTTATATCGGCAGAACGGGTGAGTCTCATTGATGGTTGCCCAAAACGGGGATTGCATTGGCATGTTTCATTTTTAATATGATAGCATCCTGGTGATTTGGGCTTGTCACTCTTTCGTGTTTAGTGACCACAGCGTGCAGGCGACAATATCAAGCACTATATCATATAAGCAACTACAGATTGCATACGGTGCCACATGGTACTGACTTACCTACTTTTGTGATTTAAGTTCTGTCCTTTCACTGGTGCCAGTCCTGTTCCGGGGGCGGAACATATTATTAATACGACGAGACAAGTTGCAAATAATAACATCTTGCCCTGCAAGCACTGCTACAATGTACTCAAATATAATCCTGACGCCGCGGCAGGGTCGGGTTATAATGATAATATGATATTCTAATATTGTTTCAAACAATGATAATACTAATAGTAGAAGTTGTTGTTGTTGTTGTAGTAGCAGGGAAATTTCCATTTTTGGTTACAATGTATTGTATCTATGTGAATGTGGGTACACCAGGTACACTTGTGGTACGCTTGTGGTATATATATTGGTGGTGTGATATCGGTATATGATAGTAATGATTAATCCATACTCCTTATAGACATTGCATCAGTACCGGCAGTCGTATTCATTAGTGTATTCATTATCAGTATTTAGCGGAAGTGGTACCATATACATATAGTACTTGAAATCATATATTTTATCGGGAACTGTTTTTTGCGCCTAATGAGCACAGCCTTAGTTGTGGTCACCTCCAAAATATGTCCAGGCCCACTTCTGGAGACCACCATATCCCTAGCGGGCCGGCATCCTGCGTCCATCCCATCGGCCTGGAAAGGGTGCTCCTGATGGGCAGTGCAGGTTGACATGCGGGCATAACCATTTTGATGACCGCCCACCCGCCCGCGGTCCGATGCCGCGCTATCGGTAACCAAGACATGAACCTCCTCTCGCCCCGCATGTGCCAGCAATGTATATGCACAGTCTCATGCCGATAGCCTGGGCCCCTGCGCCGGTGCTATCTGCAGTTGCCTGCAGCCGCGCAAACGGTCTACTACGCTGGCCGCGACTGGCTAGCTAAGGCGTGACCATTTTCGCGCCACCGACTACCCGTTTCAGTTCCGCCACAGGTCTTGCCGTACGGTGCCTCGCCCGCATCAGCTACGGCGCGCTACCCAAGATACCCCTCCAGCGGTCCGGATGGGCACTGTTGTCGGGCGCAGGCGCTACGGCAATCGTCTAGGTGGCGCTGGTGCTGGTACTGGCCAACGCGCCCGGGAGTCTGCCGCGCTTGCAGCCCAGCGTCTACCCACACCCGCGTCGTGACCTGCCGAGGCCAAGCGCCACAGCAGAGCCCACCAATGCCCCCTGTCCTGACGTACCTGGACAACGTATGGATGCCCGTCGCCTGGGGACATCGCCAGCCATTGCCACAAGACCGCCTTGACAATGACTCTAGTGGCTGCGCCCATCCTCGCCCAGGCGCAAATCCCCCCCCAGTTGGGCTCGGGCACTTGTGTGTTTTGCCAGGCGGTGGTGCGGCTTGTCCATTTCTGGAAGGCCTGGACCTGCCCGGACTTAGAGAAATGTAAAAGTCGCTACAGGCATAAATAAGACTGTAGTCGCTACCCGTTGGGTGCAAACAACACCACCCTATTATATTACTAGCGTGTATGTGGCGCATAATTCTCAATGGTGGGGCACGGCCGTCTTGAATTTGCCACCCTTCTAGCGTTTCTGTTGTATTCTATCCCGCTATTCTATTCCATTACTCCATTTGTTATTTCTTACTTACGAAACGAATATGGGCGTTTTTGATTGGTGCACGAAAATACGTAGCATTTCTGACACATACCACGTGTGTGTGTGTGGGGGGGGGGGGGGGGGGGGTCTACGCACGACTCCAAGACTGTCAAATACATGTTAGACCCCGAGGTAGCCGGGGACTGCACCTTTCTAACCCAGAGATGAGCAAACTCAACAACACCGCGGCGCTTGCGCTCACCGCAACCTACCACCAAGGAGCAGTATGTATACATCTTTCATCCAGCGAAGCGACGATTTTTCGGCGCTGAGCTTTATTGCCGTACGGGTACCCGTATAGTGCAGCGGATCGGGCCTATAGGTGCATGACTAAAGCGCTTATCTACTGGCATGTACTACTAAGTACTATAATTCACCCACCCGCCCGCCCGCCCACGGTCCTTAATTACGGTAGTTCATTTGCAGAGCTTTCGACGTTAAACCGTCTATCCCACCGCCGTCATCGTCTCTCAAAACTCCACAGGCTGCTCTTCACAAGCCCCATCTCCGTGCCCGACAACCTTGCGTGTACGAATCTAAGACGTTCTCTGTCAAGAGGGCGGTTGGTTATATCAGTCGGCGAACACGAAAGGTTCGCATCCTCGTGCCGCCAGACGAGGGCTCCACCGTGTCGGGGTTGTAAATAACGTACAGTGCATGTACCCAGGGTGGTACTCTGCCGCGCCGTCGTGGTAAATATTATATCGCCGTTACACCGCTGTACCCACGACGTACATGTAGCGAGAACGGGCTCTAATTTCAACACATCCCCACCCCCTTTGGGGGGGGGGGGGGGGGGGTGCTAGCTTAGACCCTAGCATGCAACCCCCGGTCCATGACCGCTTCTGGGCCAGCTTAGGATCCCCCTAGTTGGCCCAGAATGTGAGGTACACTAATGCTCTAATGCAATTAGAGGCGAGGAGGCAAAGGTTGTGAGGAAACAGTATCGAATGTTACAGGATCATCAGCTGGCTCAGCTATTTATCGGCAGTCAGCAGCACAGAGGCAGAGCAGCCGCAGAGCAGTTCAGCGGTCAGCCTTGGGCATTGCGGAAATATAGCATCGGGGAATGTCAGTAGCAGCATCGGGGAATGTCAGCAGCAATATCAGGGAATGTCTGTAGCAGCATTGGGGACTGTTAGTAGTAGCATCGGTGATTGGGATTGATAGTGATAAATGGTATACGTACATGTTACCGTACGAGTTACACAAGTACGGCAGGTAGTGATATGACATAGGAAATGATAATAATATGAGATAAGTGGTTATGTGGGTATAGTGCAGGGTTAGGTGTAGTCCTAACATTACTTCCCCCCACTACGGAGAAAAATAGCTACGGTATTTTCAAGGGGAAGCGAGCCGGATATTTGGAATGCAAGTTGCGGTAGTGTGGTGTGTGGAATAAGTCACGCAGGGGCTGAGATTTGTCTGCATATAGGTGTAGCATATCAACACGACGAAGATTTTGATATGTTTCCCATGAGTCATGGGATCCGTCATAGCTTTGCCAACGGACTAGGAACAGAAGCGCAGGGCCGCGGGAGTAGTCAAGCTTATCGTTGTTATATTCGATACGGTGGTTGAGGATTTGATCTATGATAAATTCGTCTGCTGGCAGAGCAGTTCGACCAGGGACAGTGTCGGGTGGGACATCAGGGGAGTGACAGCGACGAAGGCGGGAAATGTGAAACACAGGGTGGCATTCCATTGTGGGGGGTAAACGTAGGTGGTAAGCTTGAGGTGGAATTTTACGAACAATGGGATAAGGGCCAATAAAATGTTGACGGAATTTGTTTAGTTGGTTGATTTCGTAATAGGAGGTGTTCAGTGGACAACCACACCTTATCACCCTCAAAAAAATCTTCTGGTCGGGTACGGTTGTTTGCATAAGCTTTTTGGTATTCGTCGGCTAATTTCAGGTGTTCGGTTATAAGGGCATGAGTATTATGTATAGTATGTAAGAGGTCAAGGTGTGGGTGGTTAGTATTCGGGGTTTGGTGCAAGAGACTGGCAGGGGTTAACGGATTTAGGCCGTACACGGCTTCAAAGGGAGTGTGATTTGTGGCGGAGTGGGTGAGTAATTATATGAGAATTCAGCAAGAGATAGGGCATTCAACCAGTCATCATGATTTTTATGCACAAAAGCGCAAAGTATTTGTTCAACAGTGTGGTGGGTACGTTCAGTTTGGCCATCAGTTTCAGGGTGGTATGAAGATGATATGTTTAACTTTGCTTTGAGAGAGCGGAATAATGATTTCCAAAATGCGGAGGTAAAACGGGGATCGCGGTCGGAAATGATAGTGCGGCACAGGCCGTGATGACGGTATATTAGAAATAGTTTGGCCAATTGGGGAGCGTCAATAGACATGTTGCAGGGAATAAAGTGGACTTGTTTAGAAAAGGTGCAGACAAATGTTGCAGTAGCATCGTAGCCGTCTTGCAAAGGGAGGCATGTTATAAAATCCATTGAAATAATCTCCAAAGGTCGAGAGGCTTTTGGTAACGGAAATAATATATCGGGTGGTTTTTGGGTAGAAGCCTTAATGCGTTGACATGTGGAGCAATGTTTGCAGTATTGTTTTATACCTTTGTTCATGCGTGGCCACCAGAACGTTTTTCTGAAATATGGAGTAAAGTGTGTCGGGCGTCCGGGTGTCCAGCAGTATCATGATATTCGTGTATTATAGAGTGCATGAGTTGTTTATCGGCAGCAGGTATGCAGATTTTATCAGCCATCCAATAAAGGTTATTGGTAGAGTCAAAGTTGACATCGACAGGTATACGGGGGCCTGAATAATTTGCATCAATGCTATAGCCGTGGCGAATACGGTTAAGCAGTGAGGAGTCAACTTGCAGGTGACACATAGACGAGAGAAAATCATGCATATCCTCTAGTTCGAAGTCAAGTAATCTTTCCTCAGCGGCGAGGACATCATGTTTAAGATTAGGTCGGCGGGATAGGGCGTATTTTGGATATGACGAATTTCGCGTCAGGACCGGTCTTAGGACTCATCAGTACAGGGGCAGAGCAGAGCGCGTGTTTCAGTGCATTAAACGCAGTGTGTTGACGTACCCCCATTCGAGATTTTTCTTTTTTGCGAGTAATGTCGTAAAGGGGTGCAGCTAAGTGAGAGTATTTGTGTATGTATCGGCGGTGAAATTGCAAGAGCCCAGGAACGCCGTTTGTGAGGCCAAAGGGCAGTGCTAGTAGCGTCATATTCTTTTAGGATTGCTTGCGCAGAAAAAATACAGTATTCGGATCTCTTCGTTTTATCTCATGAGCCATAGCATGAGCGTGAACGATATCGAGGTTAGATTCGCGGGACTGAGCAGGGCAGATTATTTCACTGCCATCGGGAGAAGTTAATTTACCGGTTGGTTAATCAATATCGGGGTTGTGCGTTTTTAGGAAGGACATGCCCAGTACACAGTTGAACGAGTTCTGTAATGTAGTTATGATAAATTCAACTGTAGCCGTATAACCGTTTATGTTCAACTTGAGGGTGCATGATTTAGCCGTGAGAGACAGGCGGTCATCAGCCATGACGATCCGTATTTTATTATTTAGAGGTTGAGTGGGTAATTTGTTTAGGCGGACATACCGTTATCAATAAAGCAAAGGGTAGCGCCGCTTATTGAGCATCATAGTAGCGGGCAGCAGGGTAAAGCAGTAAAGCATGGTGTTCAGTTAGGGTCGGTTTGCGTAATAGCAGATTGTTGTCGTTCATAGACGTTGTAAAGGCCTTTTCTGTTTTAAAGCGGGGTTGGTGCGACTTGACCCGGGCACGTGGGATGTATGTCTTACCTTGAGATTCGTAGCTGGGGGCCTTGTAGTCCTCAGTGGCCATGACATAATTTCTCGCAGCAGCCTCACGTTCCTCGACAGTGCTATCTGCGAGGTATACGTCAACTATCCACTGTGTGGGTGGCATTGGCAAGTTCTCAATGGCAGATGTGGCAGTGTGGACCAGGTAGGTAACCGCGGGGTAGGAATGAAGTCGTTCGTACTTTTTCAGTATAGGGGTCCAAGATTTCCCTAAATCAGAAGACCAGCGGGGCAAAATGATTATAGCACGGGTGTTATAAGGTGATTCCTGGCGTTTAGTCTCAAAATGTTCGAGAATTGGTAATATAGATTCGTCGTACTGTGGAGTTATTCGTACAGTATGACAATTGCTGAAGTGGAGGTAAAGGGTTTATTTTTAGAGCAGCACTCAGGGCAAGCAGCGTCAAACACAGAGGCATAAGCGTTCAGAGTTATGGGACCATATTCAGAGTTTTAGTCGAAACATTTCAGTTTTATCAAAACGAGTAGAGTCAGGTGGGCACGCAGTTGGTCGTTTTATATTCTTTTTAGCCTGCCGTTGTTTAGCGTACTGGCGTTGACGGAATAACCGGCGAATAGCATAACGTTTCTCAGTACGAGACAGGCCCTCGGTTGGATTATCCGCAGGGATGGCAAAGTCAGCGGCAGACAGGGACCTACGAACCTGCTCGCTGGTGAGCGCCACTGGTTCGTACGACTCGGTGGGCAATACCGAGGAGGCCTCAGCGTGCGCATCAGCCACTAGGGCGGCGGTAGCTGGGCTATTCTCGTCCGGATGCAGTGCCATTGGAGATCGGGCCTCATAGGTCGGGGGATAACACGGCTGAGCTGGGACAAATTCGATTGAATTACAATTCGAAGGTCTGACAGCATACTCCGCCCCAACCCGTCATTGGTCATTCAGGTTCATGGCCTTAAGACCCTTAGAGGTTTCGGTGGCGGCCACTTTAGCTTGCAAGGCCTTTGTCAGCGAGGTTAGTCTCAGGGCAAACTATAACAGAATGGCCTACTTTAATATAGCCAGAGCAGGTTTCAGTTATAACGGCAATATCCGGCCAAGCCATAGCGGCGAACTCAGCGTCGACAGCTTCGAGGTGGCAACGAAGGGTGTCCAGGGTAGCAGCTGGAAGGCTCGGACGGCGTCGAGCGGTAGGGATGTCGTTGGAAGGGGAGCGTGCGGACGTGGGGGGGGGGGGGGGGGGGGGGGGAAGTGACGTCCATTGGCGATGCTGGATGATGTCCGTGGCTAGGGCGCGGGTTGTTGGTTTGGCCAGCTAGGCCCGGATTACACGGGCCACCGGGCGGTGTCCATTTGCACTTCGATGGTTAGCGGCAGCAGCGCCGGCAATGACAGGGTGGTCGTTCACGATGGCAGGTAGGGGGGGGGGGGGGATCATACGCGGTGAAAGCGCGGCGGGGATCTTTAACCAGAGCTCGAACGAAACCAATGTGAGGTACAATAATGCTCTATTGCAATTAGAGGCAAGGAGGCAAAGGTTGTGAGGAAACAGTATCGAATGTTACAGGATCATCAGCTGGCTCAGCTATTTATCGGCAGTTAGCAGCACAGAGGCAGAGCAGCCGCAGAGCAGTTCAGCGGTCAGCCTTGGGCATTGCGGAAATATAGCATCGGGGAATGTCAGTAGCAGCATCGGGGAATGTCAGCAGCAATATCGGGGAGTGTCAGTAGCAGCATTGGGGACTGTTAGTAGTAGCATCGGTGATTGGGATTGATAGTGATAAATGGTATACGTACATGTTACCGTACGAGTTACACAAGTACGGCAGGTAGTGATATGATATAGGAAATGATAATAATATGAGATAAGTGGTTATGTGGGTATAGTGCAGGGTTAGGTGTAGTCCTAACACAGAAACTGGGCCGGGTGTATCCGCCGTTTGCGTGGTCCATGGTGGGGTTCTTGGGTTGATTCGAAATTAGTGAGTTGGGCCGGTAAAACGTACCCTAATAATTATTTCAACACCCCATCCCGATCACCAATCAAGCCGAACCGGCCTCAGCGAAGGCCGTCCAGCCACAGTTAGAGTGGCAGGTAGCTGCAAGACAGTGTCTCTAACCCGAGAAGGTGGCGATAGTGCTGGGTATACGTTGTATGTGGGCCGGTGGCACGGCATTGAAGGTCGGCGGGCGGCGGTGCGCTATCATCACTCACACCTAGCCCGAGGGCATCATCATCAGCTCACCGTCCCCCAGCTCGACTCCCACACCCCGATCCGATGCCAAGCATGCGACACCGCGCACAGCGCGGCGCATCCCTTGCTTACCTCACCTACTATGCCGAAAACCATGCCCGTGTACTCCGACATATCCATGA
Source organism: Tetraselmis striata (assembly GCA_006384855.1). Taxonomy (NCBI): domain Eukaryota; kingdom Viridiplantae; phylum Chlorophyta; class Chlorodendrophyceae; order Chlorodendrales; family Chlorodendraceae; genus Tetraselmis; species Tetraselmis striata. The sequence goes on along the minus strand of VCJN01001034.1, from coordinate 14,563 downwards.
TGTCTCTAAGAGGGCCCTTATATCCTGGCTCCGTGTTTGGCCACGCCGCATCCCGTAATGCCAACCCCCGTCGTATATGTCGCCATCTAGGGCGCGCTCAAACCGATCCATAGCTGCGGCCCTCGGCACCGCACTGTACTTGATCCCGTACCGCATAGTCTTGAACTTACTCCGGCAACGTGGACTTCAAGCTCCGGGGATCATAGCTCCCGGTCTAGACGTTGAACGCCGGGGGAGAGAGCTCTGCGTCCGACACCAGGTCCTTGAGTTCATCCATGGGTACAATGTCGCCAAGAGGCACTGCTTGATGGAACAAGTCATCCACCGCCCGGCGTACAGCGATACCCAGGTCGTTAACATAGTGATCTCGGGAAGCGTCTGCGATAGCGTCGTGTTGTACACACCAGTGAGCTTCCCCATGTGCCGGGAAGCTCATGAGCGCGTCGCCATATAGGTCAACAGTGACGGGGTTGGGCTCTGTCGAGGGCAGATTGATGTGGCCCCCAACCACTGGGGCCAGGTACGGCCTAGGCAGAAAGAAGTACCCAGCAGCGACCTCCCGCAGCTCATGCGGAGTCATGACCGTCCGCTCGGTGGGGATGGCCATCGTTCACATGCCTGACGCCGCATCGAGCTGGTTTTTTCAAGTTCCGTTCCCTACATGTGACATGGAGAGCCCCCACCTCATTCTGAAACTGAGAGTTGTTGGCCTAGTCTAGAAATGCCGCCAGCTCCTTTTGCGAGCCCGACGCAGCATCTGCTCCCCGCTCTATCACGCAGGCAATTGCGGCGCTGAGGTGGCCAGCAATAGCCGCATGGAGGCGGCTCCACGCCTCGCGCACCGCCGCGGCGTAGCGGCCCGACATGTGAGCATCGTTGAGGAAGTGGTCATACCGGCGGGCGGAAGAAGTTGCGTTGAAGCTGCCTCGGCCAAGTATGGACTCAAGCGGTGAGTCAAAGAAGCTAGGGGTGAGGGTGTTGGTGTCGAAATTCCTGGTGAGGAACCTCGAGAGCACGTCATTTATGCTGCCGAGAAAGGCGGCATCACGAACGGTCGCCATGCGGCGGATGCTGCCGCCCTTAAACCGAGCGGGGACATGATGCCTGCTGCGCGCTATGGGCACTGCATCCTCGCTCAAAGTAGCCGCTTCTGCTGCCATGAGGTCAGGGTCGTGCAAAAGCTCCGCCAGGAAATCGGTGACCACCGGATTGGTGTCGGTGCGGTACGTGGAGGGATCAAAAGAGACCCCTAGCACCTGCTCGACCGCCGCGAGCGAGGACGGTGGCATCCACCACCTCCGCAAAGGCCTCCACCTCTGACGGAAGGCAGTTGCGGAGCCAATACCCCGCCTTGTGTTGCATGCAATGCTTGAGGAGAGCCCATGCGTGGTGATGCAAGGCGTGGGTGACTGTACCGACGGTTGGGCTTGGCAGATAGGAGCTTGCTCACGGTGGCGTCCACCTCCTCTCGTAGCTCCTCCGGCTTATTACTGCCGTGCATGTAGGCATGCACATACTACCTTGGCGATGCGAGCGGCACGTTGAGGACCGGGATGTTGTGTTGGCCATCTAGCTCGGGCCACCCGATGCGGGCCGGAGCCTCACGCCGCGCGGCCTCCATGACTGCGCAACACGCGTGCATCTTGTCGAAGCGCACCTCAAGCCCCACGGACGCCTTGATGGACGTGCGGAAGGCGTGAAGGGCCGGCCAAATGTGCTCCGGGACGCCCACCAAATATTCATCGTCGGCGTTGGAGCGCGCCGCCCCGGATGTGACCTCCAACGTGCTGTCGCACTGCTACACCTCGGGGTGAATCGCGACGTAGAAGGAAGTCGTGGCCAGCGGTGCGCCCTGTTGCACGCCGTTCTCCGACCGCAGAGGGGCGGACCGATCGTCCACGAGCAAAAACGAGTCCGTGGAGAGGTAGGCCATGAGCGCAGGGATGACAGGGTGTAGTGGAGAGCAATCGACGTGGCGTTGGATGATGGTGCGGCGCCACGCCTCGTTGTAGGGGTTGCGAAGGTCGGTGTGGACAGTGACGGCACGTGGGCCAAGCTTCTCGGCGATGTGGCGGACGCCGTGGATGGGCATAGAGTCGCCGGCGAAAATGCCAACGCCGAGCTGAGATGGAGGCAGCAAGCACCGACACATACATACGCCGTCTTCATGTTGTCCACCAGTGCCCGCTCCGCTGCTCACCGCTCTGCCTCCCCCACTGCCATAGGCCCCACGTGGCCCTACATACGTACCCTCGCCTAGCTTCTTGAGGCTTCCGGGGCCACAAGCCTAGCTAGCAGAGGTGAAGAGCCGGTTGAACCACCCGGGCAGGCGACCTTGGAGTTACGTTGAGGCGACCTCCAACATGGTGCGGACCCCGGGGCGTAAACCCAAACCCTAAAACCCTAATAGCGAGTACTGGTACCCTGTACTGTGGATGTGGATAAATTGATTACATATGTGCTAGATGCAAAATTCCAGATATCCATACAGAAATCCAGAAGAAAATCCAGTGTGGATGTGGATACAGGTAGTCGTGGCCGGTACAGGTAGTCGGGCGGTACCGTATCATACTGGTGTGAATTACAAAAAGGCGAGTGTAAACAAATCCACCATACCGCCCGTTAATACTGCTGGTACTGTGGCAGTTCGGCTGCCATACCGAGGATATCATCGCATCTACCCGGTACTGCTGACGGCGCGGTGTAAAGCAGTTCGTGTATATGCGCGGGCGCCTGAAATAACTCCAAGACCATGGTTGGCGACCTGGCAGCGCTTCTGCAGCGCGGCAGCGACGCTCGCATATACGGCAACTCCCTGCTGGGACCGCTGTGCCTAGAGCTTCTGCTCGTTGCCGCAGCCTGGGCCCTGGTGTGGGCGCTATGCGAGGCGCGTCGACGCGTGCTGCATGAGATATTGGCCGGGATAAGCCCCAAAATTGAGTTGGACGCCTTCCTCCGGCTACGCAACGCCGATTACCTCGCGGCACAATACGACCGGACTATCCTGCCCGCCGACAGTCGCTTGTTAGCACTGGGGCGGTGGATCACCCTGGTACGCCCCTCGCCATACCTGCCTACGGTGTAAACCGGAGTGCTGCCGCCTACTCGTGCTTGTAATGCCAGGGACGCAGGGACCGTGGGCACGTCGACGCAGTTTCTGTAGGCCCCAACAAAGCCGTCAAATAATAGTTGGTTATTTCATCGGATATCTTCTCTCGCTCCCACCCTCTCGTTCTACCGCTCTCTCCCTATTGCATCCAGCTGCATTCTTGCCTTTACATCCTTTCCTTGTTCGCCAACAGTGGCGGGATCGCCTTCGCTAACCCCACCGAGCCACCGAGTCGGCAGTCAGTGGCGTCGGCAGTTCCGCACATACTTTGCGTGGAAGTCATCATCGAATCGTCTCGTCCCTGACTGATTTACAGTGCCATGTGTCGAGCATGCAAATGTGTGGTCTGCGTCTTCCTGGCGGAATCATGCTGTAGACGTGGACTAGGCAGTACCTCCGCCGCAGCGTTGCTCAGCACTCAATAGGGATGGCGGACTACTATGCGCGATCGGCTGTGCCGTATCACGACTGCGTGAACGTTGATATGTCGTGGGGTGGCTGACCTGTCCAAAACTCCCTTCACCCCTCTCTTGGTGGCATGTGCAGGCAGCTACAGTGTGTACCACCATTCCAGTATATGTGCAGTCGCTGCCTGAGCCACTGTCCTTCGCCGTCAGCTCTCTTGACGATGACCCGCTGCGCACGGAGTCTTGCCGCTACGGGCGCAAGCTACACAGTGGCCAGTGCATGATCTTCATGTTGCTCGCCCTCTATGCGCAGACCGCGTCTCAAGGCCGAGCGGGCCACAACCAAATCAACGTTGCGCTGAGGATCATTACCGCCTTGCCGGCGCTGGTTTCTGCCAGGCTGAGGCCTTGCTGGCAGGGCCGTGAGCTGGCTGCCCTCCAAGCCAGCCCCCTGGCTAACATGTTCAAGGTTCTGGTGCTTTACAGCGGCCTGGAGACAATGCTGCCAACAAGTACCATGGAGACACTTGCCAGCACAGGTGCCGTAACAACGTGCTTGCCATTCTTCCTTCATATGCCGCCACCTGGCGCAGTTCAAACGCAGCACTCTGCCCTGCTATACTATGCGGCTGTGAGCGTGCTGCCCATGCTTCTGTGCGCAAGCATTGCCTACCTTGTCTGCTTCTTGCGAGAAAGCAACAAGCTGCGCAAATTCCTAGAGAAGGACGTTCTATTGGAGCTGCACATGGAGTGAGCCAGACTTATGCTCTGGAAAAATGCGTCTGCATGGATTATCCCGAAGGTCTGCACGTCCTTGCGGGGTCAATAGACTGCCGAGAAGAGAAGATATGCCCCCAGCGAGTTATTACTGCAGCGTCCATACATGGAGATACGGTGTTCTACGGTGAGAAACTTGTTGCGCAAGCCCCATGATAACCCCTCAAGTCAACGTGCACCAATTGGTGCACCGGCCGCCATCCAGTCGTCCAGCAGACATAACTTCCACACTCAATATAAACACCCAATGAAACCAAAACCCCGTCCACTATCAACCTGATATAATGGAGTCGCCGCCCATTATCACATCTCATGAACGCGGCGATGAGGTCATGGTGATGACATCTAACGACATCAAACTTATGCCTACACCATGGTGCCATTGCGCGCATTTTAACCCTCATTGCACCAACCAGTTCTAAGTGCTGACTCAACCATAGCTTGTATACAGGGCACCGCTACGATATGTAAATGACACGAACCTGAAAGTATATGTTAGCCAGCAGTAATACACATGTGTGACGCAGTGCATCTAGTTATGTGTAGCATGTTGAGCAGTCACGTGAGTTGGTGTGGAATAATGGAATGTGTTTGCGCTTCAAGACTGGCAAAGGGATGTTATGCCGCCTGCGATGGCTCCTAAATTGCATAACAGCACTGCTGTACGGGTATGCTGCTCTACAGTCACACAATTGTCGTGGAACGTGCCTGGTGTTTGTACCACATAGGTGTTGCAAAAAGTATTGGACTTGTCTGAATACTGGAAAAGGTGTGGCAGATATAGTTCGGGGAGCCAATATGTGATGCAATGCTGCGATACTTTCTACTATAGTGTGAGCACATACTCATTTACTTAGACTTACATGCATAACCATGTGCCTGTCCTCCGATGATGCATGATAAACCTTAAAACCGACAAACCTAAACAACTTGTATTCATTGTCTACATGTAGGTATCGTGCTTGTACAATCATGGTGAGGGTATCAGTACTGGTTCGTGTATGATCCCTACCTCGTCCTCACAGCGGAAGCAGTCGACCGCTAGGACCCAGTTGATCCTCTTGCCCAGCATGCATTGCGGTGGCATCCGCTGGATGGAGCTCATCAAGGACGCCATGTTCGCCGGCTGCCTCCATGATGCCCTCCCTAGGTTCATCAACAGAAAGTCCTCCACCGGCACTACCGTCACACCGGGCTTCTTTGACTCTCAGTTTGAGTGTGAACTACGACGAAGTAGATTCTTAACTGCTGCAGCCGCCCACCGGCACACATACCGACATGTTGGACACGTCAGGTCAGCTTCCCGTGCGGAGCTACGCGCATGGCTTGGCAGCGCATGCATGACAGCATCGACTCCTTAACGGTTGCCGATGACGCGCACGTGATAGCGCAGCCTCCTACGACCGCATCGGGCTCCCATCATGACCTCTCTAGCTATCTCGAGCACGCTATCTCGACTCGCTAGCAGCATCGGGATGATGCACTCCCGATCATATAAGACGAACCCGTCGTACCCGGCCAGCTGGACTCCGCGTAATGGATGTGGACTCTAGCGGTGCCCGGGTTTCCCACTCATCGCACCGCCATGATGCCGCAACAACTCAGGGAGGTAGCGGGGGAGGTCTTCCTGCTTCCGAGCTCTTGCTTGGCACCGGTTGTTGGGCGTGAGATCGTCTCGCCCTCCACGGCCAACGGTCTTGCGCAAGTGGACACGTTTGGCGACACCCTCCCGAGCCTACCGGCGCCCGCAGATGCTCACTTCCGGGCGCAGCAGAATTCCATCGCGGATGCCTTCGCACAGTTTTGCACTGAAACAGTGGGTGTCCGCGTCCGCCGGGAGGTGGATGACCTGCTTGGACAGGCGGTGCCGGCTGACAGGACTGTGTCGCGGGATGAGCTGAAGGATAATTATGATCGCAGACGGTCGTCTTGATGTACATGCCCTGGGGCCTGACGGTGAGCTTGATGCCGGCAACTTGCAGACCCTTCCGACGGAGGTAAAAAACATGCGGTTCGGGGCCAGATACACTGCGGCGCTTCATTAGCAAAGGCTATCGACTGGTACGAGGCTAGAATTTGTAGAGAGTTCCGTGCTTGCTTGGCTGGCTGATGTGCGCGAATGTTTTGGCACGGCACTGCCCCGGGAGCTGTCGGGCCCCTGCGCACCATCCCCATAATGCACACCTACACCGGCCCGGTCTTTGGGTGTGTTCCCGAGATGAGCAAGGGTGTGCATAGGACCATGAGACCGTCCGCTCGGTGGCGCTGCGAACGGCGCGGCGTACTGTTGACCAGCAGGACACATGGGTGCTCGTTGCAACACTAAGGGCGATCAAGAGGCGCGCTTGCGTGGGGACCTCACATGTACGGCGAGTCTTGTCGCGGCCCGGCCCGGGAGCCCGTTGCCTTCTCCATCGTCGCCGGTCCGTTGTGGGCCCGCAGGGTCCGGCGTGGTGCTCGTCCCGCCACCGGCACATCGGCCCCGCGCGCGCTCGAGACTGCGCTTTTGTGCGGGCATGGCTCGTACCCACCGCAGTGGGCGGATAGTGCACATCACATACCCGGTATGCCCTTGCCGTTTTCCTGGCGCTATGACTGTGCGGCGTTTCGCCCGTTAAGAGGTTGATTTAACATTTTCTTGTCCGGCTTTTAATGCTGGCAGATTTTCGTGTTATTGCTAGAATATAATTGGATTTATTTAACACCTCTACTTACCCCTGTGAGTACGGTACCTGTACAGGCGGTGTGAATTACAAAAGTGCTAGTAACAAATCCACCACGCTTAAGTCATGCTCACTGTAGGACGAGATCAACGACAAAAGCCGCTTTTAAAATAGTAAAACCGGCCCGCACTACTCGCTACTGCTATACAGGGATTCGAGTAAGCTGAAAAGGACCTCCCCTTTACTAATCAGGGGATGAAATTCATCGAATTTTCACAGCGCACTCAAAAGCCGAAATCTGCGAAAAAAAACTCCAGCCAACCAACCCACACCCTCAGAGCGCTCAGCACGCTCAGAAAGCCCTAACACCCACCAGGCCGTGTCCAACATGCGTACTTAGGACTCTTATTGAAATGGTAAATGGGCGGTGGTGGGCCCTCTTAGTTGCGCATCGTGGCACCCGTGTGAGTGAGTGTTACAATTGCGGGTTTTGCCCGCATGCCGGCCGGCAGAACCGAAATCCTAACACCACCCGCCGCAAACCATACAATGGTGTACGGGGAACGGGTCATGGAAGAGGGCGATGCCCAGGGCCCCAAAATTTCCGCCACAAGTCCACAACCGCAGTGGGGATGGTGGGCAGTTTATGAAGCGCGGGAGCCGGCAGACCGGCATCACCGGCGTGATTATGGCAGCATGCCGCGGTACTACTCAAGCAAGCGGCAGCGGCGCTCAGCCAGCACCGCCATACATGCAAGCTCCACTGAGGAGGCACAGCAGCTGCGGGGAGGGGGGGGGGGGGGGGCGACTTTGGAGGGCACGCTCGATGAGTCGCTGCGTGCTCTGCTCGACGCGGAGCGTTAGCTCTGCGCCGCGCAAGAGCAAATGCACGAGCGGGAGTTGAATGCCGCGACGCAGCGGTACCCGAAATCGGAGGCAGCCGGAAGCGCGATGCGAGAGCAGTCCGACAAGTAAACTAAGCCAGCGAGACAGCAAGCTCAAGCGCAAGTTGGACGGCTCTGCCAACGGCGACAGCTACAGCGACGCGCGCGAGCGGCCGGTCCAAGCGACACGGAACCTCGGCGGCCGGCCACCGGGCGCAGCGGGCAAGAAAAAGTTTGATCTCGCTCAGCAAGACGACAACACATGCGCAGCCGACGGCCGGGAGCACGAGGTGGCACCGGAAGAACTGCTCGAAACCAACCCGCAGGAGACCACCGTGTGCACCGACAACGGGGAGGCAGTGGCTAGGCGGGTATCGCGTGGCCGTATATTGGCGACCAAGGCCACCGATTTCTTCAAGCGCGGGTTTCTCGGGAGAGCCGCAACTAGCGCCGTTGCTGCTGCCCGCGCCCCCGCTACCATTGCGGGCCCCATGAGGGCCACATTGAGCAACGTCTTCGAGTCCTACCCGAACGTGTTGCGTGGTATCGCGCAAGATAACGGGGTGTGCAAACGCGTAGTCGATCAAGAGACTGTTCAGTCTCACTGGGACGTTGACACATTCGTGGGGCTTTTGGACGAGTTCCTAATCTCACAGCGCGGGTACCAAGAGGCGATCCGCATCCTAACATGCGAGTAGGACGAGGAGAACTCGAGGCCTACTATGTGGACGCTGCAGTACGGAACGAAACCGTCACGCCTCGTGCCGACGGTTGACATGCTGGAGCGGCGGATGAAGATCGTAAATAAAAACCGGCATGCGAGTTTCTAAGGACGGCAAGGCAGTTCGACGTGCATCTAGTAGCCGATGACTGACCGCTGGCACACGAGCACTACCTAATCGGGCCGGAGATCGAGCGCATCATCATCATGCAGCTTCTGGCGGATGCATGCAATCGGTGGAAGTGGACCAAGGACAACGGTACGGTGACTGCTCTACGGGGCATCATACTTGGTTGCAAGGACGTGGAGCACAACAGCCTCATCATGGAGAATGCCCATGTCATATTCTAGGAGGGCGATAATTGTTCCGAGGACTTCATTCAACGAGCGGGACGGTAGTGGACCAACTACTATCTTTGAAGAATGAGGGATTGACTATGTCTGATGGCATGCATGTCAAGGTGGACATTAAGCTCGGTGGGGACATGCAAATGTTGAACGCCATGTGGGCCATGTGCGGCTGCTCGTCCCTCTACCCGTGCATCTAATAATGCTTCATTCACAAGGCCTTCCTGCACATGAGCGCCGACGATCTCAAGAAGGCGCGGGATGCTGACATGTTGAAGCCGCTGGAGCACAAGGACCCCGAGAAGATAAGTTAGTGATGGATGGCAAGCGGGAGGAGGAGATACAATGTCAGCTTGGGCACAACTTCCTTGACCCCGACAACAAGACCCCCTTCCGCTGCCCTAGCCCCTTCTGCCGGAGACACAAGTACGATAAAAAGACCAAGAGGGGGGGGGGGGGGGGGCATAGATCGTCCTCCGTGATGAGGGTGCCAGCCCCCCCCCCCCCCGCTCATCACGGAGGACGATCTGTGACCCGCTGCCGGAGGAGGGCAACGAGACCAAGCGCATCACCTTCCCACATGCTCACTTCGGTGTCATGCCAGGCCTAAAGAGATGTCCCTGGCACGTCCCGCCGAGACATGGTTAGTTACAGATTTGTTGCACAATGACAACAAAATAACCGTGCCGAGGATTTATCTCTACGCCGTGACGGTACACTGCAATAAGGAAATAGTAAGCCAGCTATCACCGACATCGATTATCAATCCCGCCGCTTGCGCGCTATCACTATATTGATGTTGCTCCCATCCGTTGCTGAAATATCGTGCGTGATCTTGCATGCGGATGCAAAAGGTGATTGACTTAGTTAGGGCCAAGGGCAAAGTCATCGGCTACAACGTCATTCAGAAGAAGAGCAACAAGATCAGCATGTCTATGGGAGACATAGGATGGGGATGAGTGCAACTGTCAGGTGGTTTACCTTCACCGCATGCAAATCCTAAACGGCTCAACCGCGGAGGTGATGGTGAGTGGAAGTGCTCGGAGCATCTTACAGTGGGAGCAGCGAGCCGGGCTCGAGCTGCGGGGACTGTGGACAGGAAGAGAGTGAAAGCAGAGCGCCCGGCGGGCCGGGAGACAGGCAGGCACGCGCGCGCAAAGACGCGCGGGACATGTGCCCGGCCGGTGCTAGGGTATCGGCCGGTGCTAGGGTATCGGGCAGATTCCAACAGCCCCCCTCAATTGTACACGGGGGTCATCTCCGCTGGACCGCGGTGTGCAATTGGAACAATATTCGGAATAGTACAGAATAGCAGCAGTAATTAATAGCGACTACTCTATACATTCTTGATAGCTTCCGGGAGACGCGCTTCCGCGTGCACTGCTCCATGCTGTACTGTCGCCCCACTGTGGACTTGGTGAGCCGGAGCTGGCTGGTGATGAGGCCGCGAGGGTTTTTACCTCGTGCCATGTGCGATGCTTGGAAATGCGATGCGCAAGATGCTTCTGGCAGCCTCTCCGCGAGCGGCGGGACTGTTGAGCACGAGCTGCTGGTGATGGTAGCCAACGCGTAGGCGGGGGAGCACAGGGCGGGCGGCTGCTCGTAGCTGAGCTGCTGGCACCCAGTAGCACTGCTGCCTCGCAGTTGCTAGCCCCATACGCGCGGTCGGCGAGTGGACAGCTGCACCACAGTGGTCGTTCACTCCGTCGAAGGTGGCAGGCAGGACGTGATAGGCGGGACCTGGGTAGGTAGGCGGCTGTGCGGTTCGCGTGTGGTCCTCGCTGCGACGATCTTGGATGGCTGGTAAAGGACGCGCTCCGCTGAAACGCTCCACTGTGTTATCGCTGTCCGGGGTCCAAGGGTCCGCACAGCAGCTCCGCGACGGTCGTCCGGCGGTCCCTCCAGTAAGCAAAAGCCACCAGCGGGCTCGCAGGTCGTTTCGCCGTATGTCTCCGGTATTGCTAGTGGAACCACGACGTGTGACTGCCTGGCTCGACGCAAGGTGTGTTTTCGAAGTATATTTTTGAAGTTTGAATCTAAAAGCTAAGTACAGCAGTGGTTCGACAAAATCCCGGGGACTTGTCTGTTGAGCGCAGCCCCGGAGGCTGGCTCTCTCGGGCCGGTAGGCGGAACCCCGATACGGTGTCGGGAGGGTTGTGTTACTGGCCCCGGAGGCTCAGCGTGCATCCCTCGCCCCTTGTGGGCTAGTTTTCGGCGCCCTTGTGGCAGCCGCCTCGGCCGTTTTTCGAACGACTCCGGACGTGCGCCGAACGCACGGACTTCTCCTTGTACCCCGCTCGCGCCCACGTGACGTGTGAGGGCCCATAACCTAAACGGCTCAACCGCGGAGGTGATGGTGAGTGGAAGTGCTCGGAGCATCTTACAGTGGGAGCAGCGAGCCGGGCTCGAGCTGCGGGGACTGTGGAGAGGAACAGAGTGAAAGCAGAGCGCCCGGCGGGCCGGGAGACAGGCACGCGCGCGCAAAGGCGCGCGGGACATGTGCCCGGCCGGTGCTAGGGTATCGGGCAGATTCCAACAAATCCACATCCCTGAGCTTATCGAGGTGCTCGGCTGGCTCATTCCGTACAACGCTGAGGGCATAGAGCACCTACACCAAACCCTACAAACCGGTAAGCGCCGCCGTACTTTAATTCTAGCTAGAGGCGTGTGTTAGGCAGCGGGCGCCCGCCGCCACGCAGCGGCCCACCAGGAGCAAAGGATCATGGTGCGAGAGGCTCGGCGGCATCACCCCCACCTCCACGTGGTGGGCGCAGGTATCCCTAAGATCCGTGCCCAGCTGGGTGATGCGGCAGGGGGCTGAGCGGGGTGGCCGATTGTGGCGGGTCCTTGGATCATGGGAAGACCGGGGAGCCCTACGGGGGGCTTTTCCAATAATACTTAGTCCCGGTAGCGCCGTTTGGCGCCGCCGGACGGCAGCCATGTACGGGAGGCTGCTAAAATTAGTTCATGATGTACGACCTCGGCCTTGCGTCGGCCTCTCCGAGATCCGCCTACGGGTGGGGAGGGTGTGTGTACGACTCGGACGGGGCATCCTGGTAGCGAGGGTTGTTCGAAACATAGTCTTGTTCTCGTACCTCGGTCCGGCCCGCGACTGCGACAGTCTCAGCCGGATAGAGACCGCAGGGACAAGCAAAGGTAGGCGTGCAGTGGTGGTGCAAAGGCGAGAGGCTACAGTGTTTTTGGAATACAATAATTGTTACAAGTTGTCACCACCCGCTGCTAATAATAGACTAGCTATCGTCGGTACTGGCCATCAGGCCATGCCGACCACTAGCAGCACGCCCACTGCCAAGGGCGTCACCATGGAGAATCAGACAGTAGGCAGAACGTCAGCCCCGTCATTGTACGGCAATACATAACATATCCCCTGCACTGTCAAGGATAGGATATATCTGACAGACAGGGAGACATATATATATATAATACAGCAGGCCGATATACGAGTACCCGTGCGCGTGACACACGCGCACTCGTACTCTAGTACCCGTAGAATGTACATCATTCAGTGGTACCGGCTCTCGTACTGTACTATGCCAAAGATAGCGCATGACAAGTTACAATTCAGTATAACTGTCACACTACATCTCTCCCCCCTTGGACAACTAAAGCAGTATTCAATTTGCAGTTGGAATCCTAGCCGGATATTTAGCCGCATGCTGCAGAAATTCAACTGACTCAGCAAATTGCAGCCACATCGGCGTATCCAGAAAACCTTGCAAAGCAACAGTTCGTTTTACATCAAACAAACGATGCCAAACAGGTGCAATAGTTTTATCTGCAAAGTGCACCAAAAATTGCAATTGAGTACCTTTGCGTCCCGGCATCAAGCCAACTTTGACAGCAGATATTTTCTCAATTTCAAACTCTTGGCTATCAGGATCCTCCTCAGAACCCGTGACCAATGGCACAACCGGTCGAATAGGTGCAGTCGGACATGGCCGCAAACTATTCACATGGAAAACCGGATGCAACTTCATCCCCGGAGGTAACTGCAACCGGAAACTATAATTGCCAATCTTCTCAATAATCGGAAAAGGGCCCAACTGCCTATCCATGAACTTCTGGTTAGGTTGGCCTTTGATTTTCAGAAAGCGAGTTACAATACTCACTTTATCTCCAATATTGAAAACGGGTACATCCCTCTGTTGCCTCTCCGTAGGACGAACAGTCAACTCATCCTTATGAATTGCCAAAATCGATTTGACTAAGTCATGGATGTCTTTCATATTCTGGATTCTCTGTTGAGCACTAACTGACACAGGTATTGTGGGCCTCATGGCAAACAATAAGTCAGGAGGTATTTCAGGATTAAATCCGTAATTAACCTCAAACGGTGTATGCTCAATACCAAGTGCACGATTAGAATTATACGAAAATTCCATCAACGGCAATTGATCAACCCAATTGGTGCCATCAAAGCAACAAAACGCTCGAGCCAGTTCACACACAATGGCATTGATCCTTTCAGTCAGACCATCCGTTTCAGGGTGTTGGCCACTAGACATGTTTAACTTAGTGCCTAGGCGACGCCACAAAGTCTGCCAAAAAGACGACATAAATCTCGGATCACGGTCCGAAATTATAACCCTTGGTAAACCATGCAGCCTGTATACTTCCCTCAGAAATAACTCAGCTGAATATTCACCAGTCACAGTTTTAATCGTCGGAATAAAATGTGCTTGACGGGTTAGATGGCATACAACAACCAACATTGCATCAAACCTTTACTCACAGGTAAATCGGTAATGAAATCCAAACCAACCGAGTGCCATGGACGTGGCGGCACTGGAAGCGGCTGCGTCGGTGCTGCCGGCTGCGGACGAGAACGTACCCGCCTACAGGTTGGACAATTATCACAATAGGCTTTCACGTCATGACGTATACGCGTCCACCAAAAACGATCCAAGGCACGTGCCAAGGTACTCTGAACAGCCCGGTGCCCAGTAGTATCATGTAACTCATACAATATTTTGTTAATGAGCTGACGGTTATTAGGGATGCATAGGCATTTATGCCTCCAAAAAAAGCCGTCATGTTTGGACACATGTCCCGACTTCATCCATCCCCCCATTAGGAATAGAAGTCGTCTGCCACATACCCCGTTTTCTATCATGTCGAGTATGTCATCACTAAGCTTTAGAGCACTCACACTCATAGAAGCTATGGCAGAAAACGGTGGGGTGTGGACACCTTCAAGTGTCTCAACCGCGTCCGGCACATCCCCGGTCCAATAAAGGCCTCCGAAACTTAACGGTTTAAAATCCGGTCTACGAGACAACGGATCTGCCTCATTCCACTTGCCTTTTCTATATGCAAGAGACATTGAACCTACATAAGACTGTAAGTCGCGAACATAGCGAGCTTGGCGTCTATTCATCCGTTCTGCAGGTTGCCTGAGCAAATGCCGTAGGGTGTCATGGTCTGAAACAACAAGGAATCGACGGCAGCCTTCAAGGTAACACCTCCAATGCTTAATAGACTCACAGACAGCCAATGCTTCTAGGTCATAAGCAGAGTAATTCAGCTTCCGCGCCAAGAATGCCACTGGTTGAGTGCCTCCTCCCTGGTCCTGCAACAAAACTGCAGCTAGCCCTACGTTGGACGCATCTGTCGCTACGGTAGAACGTCACATC
>VCJN01001032.1:0-62532 GCA_006384855.1 Tetraselmis striata | reverse complement strand
GAGTGGAAGCAGGCCTGAGGCGCCGGGGAGAGCAGACCCGCGGCGCAGTGTTAGCGGCGACGGTGGTGGTGGTGTCGGTGGTGATGCTCCTAGAGGGGAATGGGGGGAGGTTCAGGGGGCAGGCCAGCCGGGGTACTGGCTCCTGGCCAGCCAAGCGTGCCATCCCCGAGCCTGCCTGCGGTTCCAGTTGCCTACCATACGCTGGGTAGGATGGGGTGTGAAGAAGGGAAGGGACCAGGCATCCGATCCACCATCAACCGTCCACCATCCGCCCTGAGGCGCCAACGGCTGAGCGGCTTGGGCGACTTCGCGCCACGCAGGTGCTGCACGTCCGCAGCCTGGCGGAGGGCGCGACGCGGGAGGAGCTCTCCGCGCTGGCGGAGCCCTTCGGCACCGTGTCCAACGTCGTGGTCAACGTGGGGCCCAACCGCAACCAGGCGTTTGTGGAGTTTGCGGACATCAACTCCGCCGCCGCAATGGTTGAGCACTTCAAGGCCAGCGGCGGCGTGGAGACAGCCATGGTGTGGCGCAGTGCCCCCCCCCCCCCCCCCCCTTCAATCCCCTTCTCTCCACCTTCAATCCCCTTCCCTCCCCTCCATGCGCCCTGGCCCTGTGCTGAACTTCACCCCCCCCCCCCCCCCCCACCCTCCCCCTCAGGTGCGCGGCAAGCCCTGCTACGTTCAGTACAGCAACCGTCAGAGCATCGTGAACAATCCGCGCGACAAGCCCAGCCGGGTCATCCTGGTGACGCTGGAGAGCGCGCTGGTACGGGGCCGAAGTATCTGGCTGGCATGTCGCATCTACAGGGCTGCGTGCGCGTGTGTCTGTGTGTCTCTGTGTGTGTCAGTGTGTAGGGTGAATATGGGTTACGACCCATAAGAACGCCTATTATTATAAGCCTCAAATTGGGGTTGCATGCAATCTATATTCTTGAGTTCGAATATAGGGAACACTCACTATATTTCCGCTATAGTTCCGTCTACATTTGACCCCTGGCAGGTCGGGCATGCCCTCATTCGCTGTGTTTTTATGACCGCGTGGGCCCGGGGTTGCCCCAGCCCGTAGTATGTTGCTGTCTTTGGGTAGAAGAGAAGAGGGGGAAGGGGGTGAGTTGCGCTGATGGCCTTTTGGTGGCGCGCCGCGGCAGGCGCGCAGTGTGAGCGTGGATATCTTCCAAACGATGTTCTCACCGTTTGGCACCGTCCAAAAGGTTGCGACGTTCGAGAAGGGCAAGGGGCTGCAGGCGCTGGTGCAGTTTGAGGGCGTCGCTGGCGCGCAGGCGGCCATCGCCAAGCTTGATGGGAAGCCCATCCCCACGTACCTCGTGCCCACGGTGGGCCAGCTCCACATGCGCATCTCCTTCTCCGCGCACAGCGACATCAGCGTCAAGTTCCAGGGGCACCACAGCCGGTGCGCCGCCGCGCCTCCCAGGCGGCACAGTCTCCCTGCTCACCGTTGGCGGTGCTTTCCCGTTTGCTAAGCTGCGCGTCCAAATGCCGCCTGGGCACGGACCGACCGTGCGGTCCTCCTCCGTGCGCGGCAGGCCTCCCCCCCCCCCCCCCCCCCCCCCACCCGCGCCGCTGCCTCCCCTCACCTGCTTGGTGCCCCCTGTGTCACTCTTCTCCTCCCCCCCCCGCCCCGACATGTCACATCATGTCCTGTCATGCGGTCCAGGCTAGTATGTCCATGGGCGCCGAGTCCTCCACGGGGGCCGTCAACCCTTTGTCTGACCTTTGTTGCGGCATGCCCGCCGCCCGCGGCACCAACACCTGTGCCTGCAGCCTGTCTTGACTCTCAGTCTGCCCCTCCCCCCCCCCGGCCCCCCCCCCCCCCCCCCCCCATTTGTTTGTCCGGCGCGTCCTTTCCTTGGCGAACAGGGACTACACCAACCCGACCCTCCCAGTGGCCCCAGATGTTACTGACCCGTCTCAGGCCGCTTTCTCCCTGCCGCCTCACTCTGCGCCCCACACGGCATGGGCAACATCCTCCTCGTCGCAGTATGTCACCTCTTGCTCCTCACCTCTCTGGCCTCCCATCCACGGGCGACCTCTGTCCCGTCCCGCCCTGTCCCAGCCTCAGCCTTCGCCCCATCTCTCCTCCCCCCTCACCACCCCTTCCCCTCTCACTGCGCATGTCGCCTCGTGCTGCCTCCTGCGCTGCAGGTGGACAACGCCGTGTACCCCACCACCGTCGAGCCGCTGCACACGGTGTTCTCCAAGTACGGCACCGTGGAGAAGATCGCCGTGTTTGAGAAGAACAACACGCCTCAGGCAAGGCCGCGACCGACGCGGCGGCGCTCTCGCCTCCTCTGACTCTCTTGCAGACGTGTGATGATTTGTGAGCATGAGAGACCCTGTGCTTTATGATGCATCCCCCAAGGGACGCAACCGAATGACCACCGTCATGTTGTACGGGTGCCAGCGCACCTGTAAGAACCCTTATAATAGTCAGGTGGTTTAGGGTTTGGGGTTGCATGCAACCTCTGAGAGGCATTGGCTATAGTTTCGCCTGCATTTGACCTCTGGCATGCCGGGCAGGGCCCTGTTCGCAGGGTTATCATTAGCGCGCCGGCACCCGTGTTACCTGGAAGAAAGTCTCGTCGCCGGCTTGATTAATTTGTGTGTGTGTGTGTGTGGTGTGTGTTTGTCTGTGTCTGTGTCTGTGGCCACCCGCCCAGGCGCTGTGATTCAGTACGCGGATCGGACAGCCGCGATGACGGCACGCTCTGCGCTGCAGGGCCACGCCGTCTATGAGGGCGGCTACAACATGGTACCGCCGCCCCTCTTCTTCCCCTCCTGCCCTGCCCTGCCCTGCGCACGCAGCTGCGGGGCGGGATGGATCGCCTTGCTGACGGCATAGATGATATGTCATCACTGGCGCCCACCGACCCGCCCCGCACCCGCACAACGCAGCTGCACATCACCGAGTCCAACCACGCGGACCTCAGCATCCACAGCAACACCGACACGAGCTGGGACTACACGGGCGGCAAGGCTGGGGGCGGAGCGGCGGCCCGGCACGACTGGCCCCGCGACCGCGGCGGCGAGCCCCAAAACGTCACGGGTGAGAGGACCCCCCCCCCCCCCCCCCCTCGCCAATCCCTCCTTGTAGACAAGCTCCGTGCTCAACAATGCCAAAAGCGAAACCCTGGTAACAAACTTGATAATGAAGTAGGGCTAGCAAACGTCTCGATTGGAATCAAGAGCTCATGGACAGTGGCTGTCTTACAGAAGGCCACTGTTTTTCCAGCGACGGGGTGGGTGGGGAAGGGGGGGGGGGGGGGGGGGGGGTCTTCCTTAAACCCGTGTACACAGCTGCCCGGTGCAAGAGTCCATGACTGGCCACTGCAGGCGTAACCTCGGCATCATGCCAGCTAGGGCCCGTGGGTGCTGTTTCGGGTGTATTAATTTAATCACTTTTTATCTTGCCGAGCAGCGGGTGGCCAACACCATATCCGCCACAGGCAAGATTCCTCACTATGCCACCCTAACAAGCTGTCTAAAGTAGAAATGGGGGGGGGTTAGGGGGGTTTGGGGTTGTGGGGGGCTAAAACCCTGAGAGCCGTTGTGTCCTTTCCTCAGCAGCATATCGCTGTGCCCGTTGTGATCAGTGTGTTGTGTTGGATTGGGTTTGCTGCGCCAGGAATCGACTACGAGCAGGCGCACGAGGCGGTGATCAAGGCGGTTCAGCAGGTGATGTCCGGCCAGGCGGCGCCGCCGAGCGCAGGGCAGCCCATGGGCGCGATGGGGGCCAGCGGCGCGATGTACACCGCCCCGCCGCCGCCGCCTCCGGGCGGGCAGTCGATGATGATGCCGCAGCAGCAGCAGCAGATGGGGCAGGCGCCGATGATGATGATGATGCCGGGGCAGCCGGCGTACGGCATGATGGGCATGCAGCAGATGGCGCCCGGGATGGGAATGCCGCAGGGGATGGGGATGCCGGGCGGGGGCATGGGCATGCCCGGCTACCCGCAGATGCCGCATATGCCCGGGCAGCCGGGGATGGGCTTGCCGCCTCACATGCAGCCCCGCATGCACTAGCAAGGGCCTAACGCCGGACTAGCAACGTTGCAACCCGGCGCAGCGAGCGCCGTATGCGATTGACCCGCGCAAGTGTGTGGGCGCCATCCCTGAGGCACCGGCGTATGCATCCCGGCCGTATGCATCTCTGGCACCTTGTGCCTGCCTCCCACTGGACGCCACAGCGTTAAGCTGGCCTTGCGTTGAGGGCTGCCAATGAAGACAGAGGGTGGGGTGGGTAGACCGGGGGGGGGGGGGGGGGGGGTAGGACCCTGTGCTCTTGGAGCAATCGGAGTCATAAGAGCGCAGCGCCAGCGATATCCTCCTCGGGGGCGCTGTGAGAAATATCCGCGGGTGGCGTCAGCGGTCTCTTGAACGCCCCAGACATATTCAGCAGCATGAACACCGCATCAAGCTGGAGTTGCACGCGAGCTATAGGGGCCTTCGCTAGCCGTAGCTTTGACTATGTGTTTGACCTATGACAGGCAGGATAGACCCTTATTCGCCGTGTCCCTGAATGCTGCGACAGCACACGAGATCACACTGCATGCGCAGCTTGGCGGATGTGGCACGCTCTTCGGCTCTTGTTGCGTGCGCTGGCAGAGCCATTGCAGCGGCCAGGGTGCATGATGCATGCAGCGAAGACGGCGGTCAAGGCACTACCGATTGTCCTGATGCCGCGTGCGGCGCTCTTGGGTTTGGGTACAGGGCAAACGTCCGCAGAAAGCACGGAAAGTACTTGGGAAAGGAAAAGCCCACATCAAGCAGATTTGGATGGAGTAGAGACAGTTGACGAAGCTATTGAGTGAATAGATGCCACGGTATATAAGCGCGCGCCGTGTGAAAAATCGCGAAAACCCTTAACCGTGCCGGGCTGCCTCAGTGTTCGTAGCGTACAGGAATGTTGTTACAACTCGCAGTGTGTGAGGCTATGTTGACACTCTGCACGAAATCAGGAACGGCAGGTATCCAAGCCATGTTTATTTGTTCAACACAAGGTGTCTGTCTATGTGTCACTATGGTATCTACTAGCTCAAAAGTACAAGAGGACGGATGGCGGCTCACATGGCCTCCAAGTCGGCCATGAGACTGCCCTTGACTTTGCGCCGCTTGGCCTGCGGGCCGTCGCCGTCGTGAAACTTGGCGGCGGTTTTGCCGCGGATGTCTTCCAGGCCGTCCTCCTCCTTGGCGCGCTCCACCAATAGGCGCCGCCCGTATAGGTGCGTCCCTGACACCGTGTCGATCGCCGCCTGCGTTTCCTGCTGCGTGGCAAACTCTACAAACGCAAAGCCGCGGTGGGTGCCGTCGAACTTTTTGGGCAGGCGCAGGCTCTTGAGCTGCCCGACCGCGCCAAACAGCGACGAGAGCTCCTTGCGCGTCGTCTCAAACGCCACGTTGCGCACCATCAGCTTGGTCCGGCTCTCGTCGGGGGCGCTCTTGGACGTCTTTCCGCCGTGTGGCGCCGAGCCGCCGCCGGCGCGGGCCAGCTGCAGCACCAGAGAGTGCCCATCCAGCTTGGACCCCTGCCGAGCGCGCAGCACGGCGCGCGCCGTCGCCTCGCTGTCCAGCTCCACGAACCCGAAGCCCAGGCTGAGCACCCCCTTGGCTTTTCCTCCCGTCTTGCTCGCCGGCGCGGGCTTGGTAGCGACGCGAGCCGCCGTCACACGCCCGCCCGCCGACGCCGCCGCTGCGGCGAAGTGCGCCCGCAGAGCAGCGTCGCGCGTTTCGAAGTTGAGGTTCTTCACGTAGAGCTCGCGCACGACGCCCTCCGCGCCCGCTGCGTCGTTCTCCGCGTCTACCAGGCCGGCGACAACGGTGGAGTCGTGCACCGCAGCGGCCTCATCGGGCTCGTCGTCCGCTTCCTTCCGCTTCGCAACGGGTTGGCTTTGTAGCGTCGGCGCGCCGGGTGCGAAGATGCCCTCGGGAGCCCACTCCAGGTACAGCGGCACATGGTGGCAGCGCTTGTAGGCGAGGCCGCGGAAGGCGCGCTTGGCGTCCTGCGCCTCGAGGTACTCCACGAGCGCCAGCGTTCGCGTCGGCGGCAACACGAGCCGCGCCAGGGCGCCCATCGCCTCGAACATATCCGACAGCTCGTCTGCGGTCACGGCGTACGGCAGATTCTTCACCAGCAAGCACGTCGACGAGCGTGCGACAGACTTGGTGGCGGCGGCGTGTCCGCCGGCTGCGGCTGCTGCCTCGAGCGCACCGACGGCCACCCCCGCGTCGCCGAGCGCCTTCTTTGTGGACGCGATCACGTGCGTCTCGCCGAGTGCCATGCGGACCGGGAGGTCCGCCGTGTCGCGGTCGAGCAACTCGCTCTTGCTGACGCCGAAATGTGCCGCGATCGCCTCCGCTACCGTGTCCTGCCGCATGAACAGCGAGTTCCATGTCGCCCTGCGGGATTGGGCCCGGGACGGGAGAAGAGGCAGTGCTCAGCAGGCCGAGCGTCGAGGATTGCCATTTAATTGTCCGTCCACGACACACATTCATGAAGGTATGACTAAATGCATATGCACTAGTTGGCCAAGCCTACACTGGCGAGTAGGGACTGGCTCAAAACGGTGGGCTCTCAGACACGCCACCCTCGAGAGGGGACGCTCAGATCGACGAATCATCCATTTGGGATTCAGACCGCCCGTCGAAATGTTGTCATCACAGAGGGACCAGTTATCCAAAACAGCCGGCGCTTGGGGTGTTCACAGAAAGAGGGGGGGGGGGGGGGGGGTAATGTACGCACCGGTTGCCGGCCTGCGACTTCCGATCCTCTTCCTTCTCCTGCTTGTACGACGTCGATGCGCCACGCTCTGCGGCTGTCTTTGAGTGGGGCGGGAGCTTGGCGGGCAGGATATGCAAAAGGCGGCCCTGACCAGCCACAAGAGAAGAGCGGGGAAGGGGGGTTGATTAGCGAAGGAGTAACCACACGTATACCATCAAGGTGTAGACTATCATCACGTACGCAAATAATTTACACGCAGACTATCCTCACAGCATGGCCAAAACACAGATAACGCCTATATTCCGAATATTTCTCGCGCAAGAAGGGGCAGACGCAAGACACAGATGCAGACAGGCTCAGGCGCGGCGAGTTTCTGCCAACCTGGAAGTCAGTAGCATCAAGTTCTGTCGCCGCCCGCACAGCATCCTCCGGCATCATGTACATTATGTATGCAATGCCCTTTGACTTCCGGGTGTCCCTGCCAAGCGGGCAAAGCATCTTAGGCACGTCAGCTCAACCGGCAGGGGCGCGGGTCACACAGGGGGTGTTGGCGGGTGGAGAGCAGGCCGCACCGGTCCAACACCAGGTGCACGTCTGACAGCTCGCCGTATGGAGAAAACAGCTCGCGCAGATCATCCTCCGTGGCTGTATAGGGTAGGTTCCGCAAGAAGAGCCGGCCGGTCTCGCCTATGCCACCCTCTTCGTGCTCTCCGCCTCTGGGCCCAGCGGCCTCCTCGTCTTCCTGCAAGTGCAAACAACCACATTGCACCGTGTGGCACCAAGTGAGACCTCATGCTCCCATCAGCCAAGGAATGGGATGGGAGGTATAAACAGAGGGCAACGGAGGACGGGGGACCCGGGAGGAGGGGGGGGGGGGGGGGGGGGGGATGCCGCGTAGCCTCAAGATTAACGAGATTCCACTTGTGTGTGTATCATCAGCATGCGCCCCGGAGGGCAGATGGATAAGACGGCAAAGTCATCATTGGCTGCAACTGCGCCCCGCTACCCTCACCAGACACCACTATAAGCTATTCCCCACCTGGTTGCGAGGCAGGTGAAACAGCAACAGAGGCACTGTGGACACACGACCGTGGTAACCGGGCACGTTTGATCGGTGTTTTGTAGGACCCCACCGAGTGTGCCGATGGGGCAGAAAGGCAGAAGCAGGGGCTTCCCAGGCAGGCCTCAAGATTAACGAGATTCCACTTGTGTGTGTATCATCAGCACGCGCCCCAGAGGGCACATGGATAAGACGGCAAAGTCATCATCGGCTGTGCCTGCGCCCTAGTGCCCGCCACTGGACAGCACTAAAAGTGTTTCCCTACCTGTTGACGAGGTAAGTGAAACAGCAACGGAGACACCGTGAACACACAACTGTGATAACCGGGCACATTTGATCTGTGTTTTGAAGGACCTGACACAGTGTGCCGATGGGGCAGAAGGGCAGAGACATGGGGCTTCCCAGGCAGGCCTCAAGATTAACGAGATTCCACTTGTGTGTGTATCGGCAATGCGCCCCCCGCAAGGGGTGGCGCAGATACGACGACAAAGTCATCATCGGCCGCCTGCAAGCCCTGCACTCCATCCATGTTCCCGCAGGAGGGGAGGAGAGGGGGGGGGGGGGGGGGGGCACCTGCTCAGCCGGCGCGGAGTCACCCTCAGCGTCGCTGTCATTGCGATTGCCCCCGGCGCCCGCGTCCTCATCATCGCTGGAGGATGCCGCTTCCATGGGTCCCAGTGGTGCCTCACCGCCCTCATCCTCCGAGTCGCTGCTGTCAAAGTTGAAGTCAGAGACCACCTTGCTTCGGAGGTAGTCCATGTCTGACAGGCCGCCCGCCGCAGACGCTGGTTCCGCATTCTTCTCTCCATCAGAATCGCTCCCTGCCGTACCCACGGCCTCCTCTTCCCGCTCCTCCTCCTCCTCTTCAGCATCATCAACATGTTCTGTCTCGCTCTCGCTGTCTTCCTCCGTTGCGCGGCTCTTGGCAGCCGCTCGGCGTACAGTCTCCCCCTTGGTCTTCTTCTCGGCCTTGGCTGGCTTGCCAGGCGGCTGGAAGGCCGCGCGCCGAGCCGACTTGTCAGCGCCATCGGGCATCACGTCGTCGTTGGCCCACATCCGCGACTTGCCGCGACGCTGCATCACAGTGAGAAACTCCTGAAGCTTGGCTGGGTCTGCACGGCGGGCATGCCAGAAGAGCCTCAGTCACATTGCCTTGAACAGTTGACAGTCTTCGAGACAGAACGAGCAAATACATGACACTCGCCTTCCCCCCCAAAGTGGCACACACAGAAACACAAACACCCGCAAACGCGTGCGCACCCCCAATCCCACCTTAATGACTTGGTGCCAAGCTACAGGGCACGACTATTACTTGAATCAGCGGTTCCGAGTACAAGTCTTACCGGGGCCATATCAACAAACCAAGGCCCTGATGAAATTGTTGTGTCAATAGACACAGGGCCGTCGCAGTATGGCGCGGATGGGTCAGAAAAAGAAGCACAGTGCAGATGGGGGCAAGGTAAAGGGATGTTGAGTTGAGCAGGCAGGCGTCTCACCCTCACCGGGCACCCCGTCCTCATGTTGCCCCTTGCCTTTCTTCCCCGCAGCATCGCCGTGCGCTGCATCCTTGGACCTGGCCGTGGCATCGTGGGCGGAGCTGCCTGCAGCCATGGAGCAAACACAGAGAGGGCGAAACGCCAGGGAGGGGAGCAAGGTCAGCGATACCGCGGCAAGCAGGGTGTGGCAGCTGGATTTGCTGGGCGCGGGAGAGGGGTAGCCCAGCGCCCAGAAAGGTTTTGCCGCTGCCTGGGGGTGCGATGTGGGCGCCGATTAAATCCAGGAAGCCAAAGGGGCCACGATGGCCCAGGCAGCCCGGGAGTGTTTGACGCCTTTCGAGAGTGCCCGATGCCGATCGGGGAACAGCCACAGGCTCGCTTAACATTGTGACTACTGGGTGTGACGCGTGCCTTCATTGGGCGGTTTCGAATCTATGGGTGTATGTGCTGTGTACATACCCACCGCACGAGGCGGATGGGCTGTGGCAGCCAGCTTTGCTGGGCGCAGCAGAGGGGTAGCCCAGCGCCCAGGCTCATGCCGCTGCCTGGGGGTGTGCTGTTGGCGCCAATTAAATCCGGAAACCCACAGGAGCCTCAAGGGCACAGGCAGCCCGGGAGTGTTGTACGCCGAGTGCCCGTGCGCAACAAGGGGAAAGAGGGCGGGGAGAGTGGCCGCAAGGTTGGCGACATGCACCTTTGGAGTACTTGCTCCAGGGGCGAACAGCGGCAGACGGCACCCCCTCGTTCACGCGGCGCGCCTCCTCCACCACCAGCCGATTGGTGTCCATGAAGGAGCGGTCGAAGTAGCGCAGCGCGCGTCCCGCGTCTGCCGCGCTACGGAAGCCCACGAAAGCCATTTGCCGCGGTCGCCCATCTCTGGGGGTGACGTGAAGTGAGTTTGGTTGGGGGGGGGGGGGGGTTCACTGGCCAACTCACCGTCCCGCAGGAGCGTCTAGGGCTGCCTACTGTTGCAGTGTAACGCACGTGCGCGGCACTGACAGCGAGGGTCGCTTCGTCAGAAGTGTTATCGGAGTATATCCGCCGCGGCCATAAAGAACACCCACGTACGCTCACTACTGCTGGCAGTCGCGTCGGCGGCGCGAGCATACTTTCGGCGCACCGAACGACGGGAGTCGTGGGACGGCGCAGAGCGCAACACAAGGCAGGACTACAGGCACAGACAGGAATCGCGGGCAGGACGCCAGGCTGGGAGCCCTCGGCGGGTCCTACGGGTTTTTAAACGAGAGTGCAAGGCCGGTGCGGTGGGAAGGAGGAAGAGGGGGGGGGAGGGGGGGGGCGGGGCGGCGAACGTACCGCGTCTTCAGGAGCTTGACGTCGGTGACCTCACCCTGACTGGCGAAGGACTCGCGAAGGCGCGCCTCCGTCGCGTAGCGCGGCAGGTTCTTGACGCACAGCCGGCAGCTGCCTGACGCTACCTCGGGAGCTGCCATACTTCTGTACTCAAGGGTGACAACGCACAGAGTCGGGTTGTGAACACAGACTGCAGCCGACGAAGTCGAGCAGCATCATGATGGCTGCCGTAACAGCCGGTGGCGTGGCATAGCGACTAACATACCTGTAGCAAGTGGCGCGGCGGCGGCGGCGGCGGCGCCGCCCATTTTAATATATGCTGCCTATTTCATCTATGATTACATCATGAGCCAGCTGCAAAATTCAAGAAATCCATACAGAAATCCATGCCGAAATCCAGCTACGGGCCACCAGAGGCGGGAACCGCCATGAAAGCCACCGACCAGGGATCGCCACCAGCCAACCGCCGCGCCACGCAGTAGGGACGCTCTCCCCAAAACACAATCCCGGGCCACTCCAATAGCGGCACTAGGCCGAATGTGATGTGAAGACGCCGACAGGAAAGGAGTTTCGAAGTAGAGGTCTCGCATCAAGGAGCGGAAGTGGGGGGGTCCAACCCAGAACGGGGCGCCACGGGCGTGCAACAGACGTAGGCCACCCAACGCCAAATCCGCCGCTAGCTCGGCCGCGTCCTTTTCCGCCAAACGTAGAACGTCTTTTCCACCACAACATCCCGGGCCACTCCAATAGCGGCGCTGAGCCGAATGTGATGTGGAGGCGCCAACAGGAAAGGAAGGGAGAAAGTGCTCAACGAGTAGGGAATGGAGAGCCGACCGGGCCAACAACAACGTAAAACGCGCGGTGTCCAGCGCGCATTGTTCCGCCCAACGCCAGATCCGCCGCCAGCTCGGTCGCGTCCCCTTCCGCCGAACGTAGAACTCCCCTTCCCAACACAACATCCCGGGCCACTCCAATAGCGGCACTAGGCCGAATGTGATGTGGAGGCACCGACAGGACAGGAAGGGAGAGGGCGGGTGCTCAAAGAACAGCGAACGGGGACTTGACCGGACCAGCAACGACGTAAAACGCCGGTGTCCAGCGCGCGGTGTTCCGCCCGCCAGCACCAGATCCGCCGCCAGCTCGGTCGCGTCCCGTTCCGCCGCCGAACGTAGAACTCCCTTCCCAGCACAACATCCCGGGCCACTCCATTAGCGGCACTAGGCCGAATGTGATGTGGAGGCGCCGACGGGACAGGACGGGAGAGGGTGATCAAAGAACAGCGAACGGGGACTTGACCGGACTAGCAACGACGTGAGACGGCGGTGTCCGGCTCACACTGCCCATCCGCGGCAGTGGCAGCACGGGCGGGGCTAAGGCTACCAAGGCGCCACCCGTGCACGATCCCCGCCCCCATCTCCAGCCGGGGGTGGAGGCGGAGGAAGGGCCCGCGATTCCGAGGGCCGAGGACGGTCGTTGGGCCCGCCCAGGCGGTGGGTGGGTGGGTACATGTCATCTATTTCATCTATCTATCGCGGCGGTATAGAACGGTGCTAGCGTGAATTGCAAAAATGACAGAAACAAATCCACCAATTACAAAAGGTAGTACTAGAAAATCAACACAGCAAGCCGCCTAAAAGCGGCCCGCATCCCCCATAAGGCGGGATGGATGAGTGATGCGCACACGGTTCAGAGTCCGGGCCACGCGTGCATGTAGTGTGTGTGTGGGTGATCCTCGGACGTGCTGTGCAGCTTCAGCAACGGGATAGCAGACGAATCTGCGCCGTCTGATGAGGCAGCGAGCGCGCTCTCGAGCGGCCACCAAGCTCAGGACCCCGAGGAAATCTCTTGCGAGCAAGGCCTCCTGGTGAGCCCGGGTGGTGCACCGAGTGCCCCGCGATGAGAGGGCACCCCGATCCGCAGCCAAGCATGCGATACCGCGCACCGTGCGGCGCACCCCCTTGCTCACCTCACCCACTGTGCCGAAGACCATGCCCGTGTACTCCGAGATATCCATGATGTCTCGAAGAGGACCCTTCTGTCCGGGCTCCGTGATGTGCCACGCCGCATCCCGCGCTGCCAACCCCCGTTGTATGTCGCCCAACAGGGAGCGCTCAAAGCGATCCACAGCCGTGGCCCGGGGCACTGCAGTGTACTTGACCCCGTACCGCATAGTCTCGAACTCCAGCAGCGTGGACTTCAAGCTCCGGGGATCATAGCTCCCGGTCACGACTTTGAACGCCGGAAGGGAGAGCTTTGCGCGTCGTCCGGCACTAGGTCCTTGAGTTCATCCCCGGGTACGGTGTTGCCGAGAGGCACTGCCTGTTGGAACAAGTCATCCACCTCTCGCCGTGGATGGTCATCCACCTCCCGCCTCCGTACATCGATACCTAGGTCGTGAACACGGTGATCGCGGAAGGCATCTGCGATAGCGTCGTGCTGTACACGCAAGTGAGCGTCTCCAGGCGCCGGGAGGTTCATGAGCGCGTCGCCGTAAAAAAAACAGTGACGGGGTTGTGCTCCGTCGAGGGCAGAATGATCTGGCTCCAACCACCGGGGCCAAGCACGGGCTAGGTAGAAAGAAGTACCCGGTAGCGACCTCCCGCAGCTCATGCGGAGTCATGACCGTCCGCGCGGTGGGGATGGCCACTGTCCACATGCGTGACGCCGCGTCGAGCTGGTTGAACAAGATCCGTTCCCTACATGTAACAGGGAGAGCGCACACCTCATTTCGAAGCCGAGAGTTGTTGGCCAGGTCTAGAAATGCCGTCAGCTCCTTTTGCAAGCCCGACGCAGCCTCCACTTCCCGCTACATAACGCGCGCACCTGCGTCGCCGAGATGGCAAGCAGTAGCCGCTTGGAGGCTGCCCCACGCCTCGCGCATCTCCGCGGCGTAGCTGTCCGACCCATGAGCATCGTTGAGGAAGTGGTCATACCGGCGGGCGGAAGAAGTTGCGTTGAAGCTGCCTCCGCCAAGTACGGACCCGAGCTGTGGGTCAAAGAAACCAGGGGTGGGGGTGTTGGTGCCGGAGTTCATAGTAAGGAACCTTGCGCTGGGAGGATGGCATTCATGCAGCCGATAAAGGCGGCATCACGAACGGTAGCCATGCGGCGGATGCCAGCGCCCTTCAACCGAGTTGGGAGGTGAAGCATGCTGCGCGCCCTGGCCACTGCATCCTCGCTCAAGGTAGCCACCTCCGCTGCCATGGGGTTGGGGTCGTGCAAAAGCTCCGCCAAGAAATCGGTGACCACCGGATTGGTGTCGGTGCCGTACGTGGAGGGATCAAAAGAGACCCCTAGCACCCGCTCGACCTCCGCGAGGACGGTGGCATCCACCGCCTCCGCAAAGGCCTCCACCTCGGACGGAAGACAATTGCAGAGCCAATACCCCGCCTTGTGTTGCATGCAATGCTTGAGCAGGGCCCATGCGTGGTGATGCAGGGCGTGGGTGTACCAACGGCTGGGCTTGGCAGATAGGAGCTTGCTCAAGCTAGCGTCCACCTCCACTCGTAGCTCCTCCGCCTTGCCGCGCATGTACGCCGGCACATACTCTGGCGATCCGAGCGGCATGTTGAGGACCGCGATGCCGTGATGGCCATCTAGCTTGGGCCACTCGATGTCGGCCGGAGCCTCACGCCGCGCGGCCTCCATGCCTGCGATGTACGCCTGCATCTTGTCGAAGCGCACCTCAAGCCCTACGGACGCCTTGATGGACGTGCGGAAGGCGTGAAGAGCCGGCCAAACGTGCTCCGGAAGGCCCACCAGAAACCCATCGTCGGCGTTGAAGCGCGCCGCCCCGTCAGTGACCCCCAACGTGTTGTCACACTGCCGCACCTCGGGGTGAATCGCGACGCAAAAGTAAGTCGTGGCCAACAGTGCGCCCTGCTGCACGCCGTCCTCCGACCGCAGAGGGGCGGACCGGTCGTCCACGACCAGATACGAATCCGTGGAGAGGGAGGCTAGGAGCGCAAGGACGGCAGAGTGTAGTGGAGAGCAATCGATGTGGCGTTGGATGATGGTGCGGCGCCATGCCTCGTAAGCGTTGCGAAGGTCGGTGTGAACGATGACTGTAAGTACTCGTGGCAGTACTTAGTGAAACATGGCTCTTACTCGTAGCGTTTGGCGAATTCAGTTGGTTGCAGAATGTAATCTCTTACAAGTTGCTGGTGGCATTCGATATATTTATCCTATAGCGGTCCGACTCGGCACCGCGGACAGGCAGCTAGTATCATGATGATTAAGGAGTCGTAGCGCGTACTGTATGTTACAAGGAATATTACTGGCGTCTGGTTGTGGAAGTACCAGTAAATAATACGCGTCCTGAAATATTAGTACGGCAGTACATGCGCGTGCTGAATACTTGGCCATAATCTCGGCGTCACTGGTTTATGGTGGTATTAGGGTAGTCGCTAGGCGCAACCCTAACATTCCCACCCCTCTGATAAATGACGAACTGGAAAGTGTCTGTTCGCGTCGCCGAAGGCCTGGCGCAGATGTCGGTTGGCGGTGGAAGCGTGATATAGCAGTGTCTCAACAACAGTACGTGTCAACGCTCCGGGATGGACTCTGGAAAACGCGACAGGTGGCGCGCTCGCAGGTTGGCGTATTCCTTTGAGCGTAGCGTGTCTTGCCGATGTCGGCTCGTCCTCGCGAAATCGTGTAGCGCCTCGACACGTCGCAGCGCGATGTATGGCTCCCAGCTGTCATGACTTGAGTCGTAGTTCAGCCAACGCACCAGAAAGACGAGGCAGAGTCCTCGCTTGAACAGATCCCTGCGGCGCTCGATAGAGAAATCGAGCACGCGTTCAACGACGAACTCGTCGACAGGGGGCTCCACACTGGACGGTATTGTATCGGGCTGTGCATCTGGGTTGACGCACTGGCGCAGTCGACTGATGTGAAACACATTGTGGCAGTCGAACGTTGGTGGCAGGCGCAGATGATACGCCTGGATGGAGATCTTGGCTGTGACCGGGTAGGGGCAGATGTAGCGCTGTCGGGACTTGCGCGCCGGCTGGTTGCGTATGAGCAAGTGCTCCGTTGAGAGCCAGACTTTGTCTCCTTCGTTGGGGGTGCGTCCATGACTGTAGGCAACATCAGTGATGTAGGCAGCTTTGATCTTGTTTATTAGCTTGCTGTCAATCTGCAAGGCGGACATTGCTGACAAATAGTCCTGCTTTTGTTCAAGGTCAGCTTCCACCAGCTGGTTTTCATATTCAGTCAATGCATAATGCAAGTCAGGGCGGCGAGAGAGAGCATCAGCCTCATTGTCAGCGCCTTTGCGATATAATATCTGCAACACAGGTTCATTAGTCTGTGGGTTGACTGCCATGTATGGTGAAATTTCATGTAACCATAGGGCATGGCGTCTGCCTAGTCCTTCCTGTGTAGGCAAATGCCTCAATGTGGCATGGTCAGTTATAACTGTAATACAGCGACTGCCTTCCAAGTAGCAGCGCCATTCTTTCAGAGCACATATCACACCCAAGAGCTCTTGGTCATAGGTGGGATAATTTGTTTGTGCAGCCTGCAATGTCTTTGCATAATAGCTGCAGGGGTGTCAGTGGCCATCAACATTAGCCTGGAGCAGAACTGCACCTAAGGCATATTTGCTGGCGTCAGTAGCCACTACTAACTCAGCATCTTTGCCGGTGACAGGGGTTGCCAGCACTGGGGACTGGCACAAGGCTTGCTTCAGTGTTACAAATGCAGCTTGGCATTCAACTGTCCAATCAAATATTTTATCCTTTCTTGTGAGGGCATATAACGGTGCTGCAATAGCAGAATAATTGCGCACATAGCGTCGGTAAAAATTGCAAAAACCAAGATATTGTTGGACATTCTGAACGTTCGTAGGCCTGGGCCAATCCTGAACAGCCTTAATTTTATTAGGCGAGGGTCTTAGGCCAGCCTGTGATACCATATGTCCAAGGTATTCGAGTTCATTCTTGGCAAACCAGCATTTCTGTAATCGTAGTCTAATGTCATTAGACTCGAGCATAGTAAGAGCTGTGTCCAAATGTTGCAAATGTTCCTCAAGCGAGTTGCTAAAAATCAAGACATCATCCAGGTATACAAGTATAAAGGTATGCTTGTGTGGCTGGAGGATAGATGTCATCAGGCGTTGAAAAGAGGAGGGAGCACTGGTGAGTCCAAATGGCATTACTAGCCACTCGAATTGGCCATAGACAGTTCTGAACGCTATCTTAGGAACATCAGGTGGATTAATCCGGAGTTGGTGATAACCTAAGGCGAGATCAAGAGCTGAATAGACAGTAGCACCATATAGCATATCAAGTAATGCATCAGCAGGTGGAACAGGGAACTCAACCTTTTTGGTGTACTTATTCAATTGACGGTAGTCAATGCACATGCGCAGACCGCCACTGGCCTTGCGGGCGAAGAGAACAGGAGCTGCATATGGAGAGGAGGACTCCTGTATAAACTGTTTCTCAAGAAAAGAATTCAGTTGTGTTCTTAGTTCCTCTAATTCTGCAGGTGATAATCTGTATATTTTTCCTGCAGGAACTTGAGCATCAGGAACAAGAGGGATCTCATGATCAAGACCAGGGCGTAATTGTGGAAGGTTGTCAAGCGGAGAGCATATTGGTTTATGCTTTCGCAATAAGTCTCTGATCTGAGCGGTATAAGCTGCAGACTGGTCAGTGTCAATTGTATTTATCTCATCATCAATATCGAGCTCATCACTCTCTTTGGTGGCATTGTATTGTTTAACAATGGCGCAGAAATAAATTGTGTCAGGGTCATGCTTGGCAATTTCTCTGGCCATGGCATTAGCATGAACCATTCTGACATTAGCCTGGCGGGGCTCTGTTTGGCATTGGACTTTTAGTCCTGTGGAAAATGTCATCAGACCAGATTCCCAATCAACATGTGGGTTGTGTTGTTTCAGGAATTACATCCCTAAAACCAGATTGAAATTATGTTGTAACGGTGTGACTGTGAAGTCAATGGGTATTGTGTAATTGTTGAGATTTAATTCAAGGGTGATTTTTTCGTGAAGCGAGAACCATTCTACCATCAGCAAGAATAACTCTTACTTTATTTTGAAGTGTTGTAGTTGGTATTTTATTTTCTTTGACATACTTGGTGCTGGCAAAGTTCAAAGTAGCACCGCTGTCAACCGGTACCGAAGGTGTTTTATTAAAATCAGCACATGTGGGGTGTAATAACAGTAATGAGTCATGATCAGACTTGCTGGTAACAAAACATTTCTCTGTCATCATACGTGACCGATGGGACTTTGTGGCTTTTGGTTTATATTCCTTACCTTGCTGTTCAGCCAGCATGGTTTTGAGTTCTTCAGTGGTAACGACATCATTAATGGCCTGGGCTGAATGCTCCTCAACAGTATAGTCAGCCAGGTAGACATCAACATACCACTCAGTGGGTCCCATAGGTTCAGTATCAGTCGCTGAACTGGGTGTGTGAAACAGATATGTTCCAGGCGGGTAGCTGTGAATTTTGTTATATTTTGAAAGCAGTGGTTTCCAGGATTGTCCTCATTGTGAGGACCATCTGGGCATAACAATAATACCTCTTGTGTCAAAAGGTGACTCTTGTCTTTGCATCTCAAAATGCTGCAAGATAGGCAGGGCTGTGTCATCATACACTGGATTGATGAACACAGTTTTACCTTTGATATTTTGTTGCAGAAATGGTTTTTTCAGCACTGCAATAATCTGAACAGACAGCATCATATGCTGAGGCACAGGCATCAAAAGTGACTGGACCATAGGCATAATTTAGTCTCTTGAATTCTGCTTGGTCAAACACAACAGAGTCAGTTGGACATGCATTTAGTTTTGCATATTTGTCAATTTCAGTGTCATTTTTTTATTTTTGTTTTTGGTACGCATTCTGCGCACTCGAGATCTCTTTTGCATGAAAGTCAGTTTGGCATGCAGTTTAGCATGCGTCTTTTTGTCTTTGACATTTTTGTCGACATTTTCTCTGCACCCTGTCTCGTCCTCGATGTTGGCAACGAGGTGTGAATGAGCACAGGAACACCCATGAGCTTCATGCTCAGGTTGTGAGTCGGAGGGGTTCAGTGCCGCGGGAGCGCAATGCTCAACCATATCGACATCTGTATCCTCGATCTCATGCAGGGGCTGAGCAGGCAGTTTAGCAGTGCATGCATGTTTGCATGGACTCACATGCAATTTCTTTGCATGGACTCGGCGACATGTCAATGTCGATTGTCTCAATTACATTGAGAGGCACAGGTTGGCATTCTGCTCAACACCGTCATTTGTTTTTGTGCAAGTCAATCTTGTCGACTTGCTTGGCTAGCCTATTAGCTGCCACTGCATGTATTTTTTGCATGGACTTACTCTGAGTCGAGACAGTCTCGTTGGCGTGGCTAGCCATCTTTTCACCTCGGCTCTTTCGTGCTTGGGAATCGCCTGCAAAATACGTTGCACTTGCAAGTACTCATCAGGCACAGCGAAAGGTTCATTATGCAACAAGGCACATCGAAAGGTTCATGCAGCAAAGCAAATGCAGCTTGTAGCTTGCGCTGCAAGTCGACACAACAAGTGGCTATCTTGGGGTCGCTCGGCATGGCGCCGATGTCACGCGCGTAGTCTCCGACGGGGCCTTGCTGTGTCGCGCGTATAGTTCTCCGGAAAGGCCTTGAGTGCCGGGAAGTCATGAACGTCGGCGAGCTTGTGAGAGATGTTTTGGGTTGGCGCCACAACGCGGGCTTCCAGCATCTTCTTCTCGACAACTTGACGCATAGACTGCTCGGCGGGTGGACCACCGGGAGGATAGCCGGCTTGACGGGCGCTACGGTGCGATGCCATGGCGACACACGACTCGGATAAAGGTGAAAGGGTTTAGAATGGTTCCCAAGGGTCGGCAGGACCAGCGAAACCGCGAATGTATCGTCGTGCGTGCGAGAGCAGGTCGCGGTGGGTCGGCAGGTGGAGATGGATCGTAACAGGAAGCCGAAACCAGTGTAAGTACTCGTGGCAGTACTTAGTGAAACAGGGCTCTTACTCGTAGCGTTTGGCGAATTCAGTTAGTTGCAGAATGTAATCTCTTACAAGTTGCTGGTGGCATTCGATATATTTATCCTATAGCGGTCCGACTCGGCACCGCGGACAGGCAGCTAGTATTATGATGATTTTAAAAGGAGTCGTAGCGCGTACTGTATGTTACAAGGAATATTACTGGCGTCTGGTTGTGGAAGTACCAGTAAATAATACGCGTCCTGAAATATCAGTACGGCAGTACATGCGCGTGCTGAATACTTGGCCATAATCTCGGCGTCACTGGTTTATGGTGGTATTAGGGTAGTCGCTAGGCGCAACCCTAACAATGACTGTACGTGGGCCAAGCTTCTCGGCGATGAGCCGGACGCCGTGGATGAGCATAGAGTCGCCCGCGGGAATGCCAACGCCGAGCTGAGATGGAGCAAGCACCGACACGGATGCCTCCTTCATGTTGTCCACCAATGCCCGCTCCGCTGCGCGCCGCTCCGCCCCCCCGACTGCCACATGCCGCATGTCCGGGGCCCTCCCCTCGCCTAGCTTCTTGACATGTGCCACGAGCCTAGCAGAGGCGAAAAGCCCGTTGAACCACCCGGGCGGCCTTGGAGGTACATGGAGGCAACCGACATGGCGCGGACCGCCGCAGGCCCGGACGCCGGGGCGTTTTCGCCCACCAAGCGGCGGATATACTCGTTGCGCATGCCTGAGGGCCCCGCCGCCACGTGCTGCTTGACTTGTTGGTACGGCACGCGCATATGTCCACCGTCAGGGCGGCCTCATCGACCGGAATGTCATACGCGGCGTCTGGGATCGGGTGGCTACGGGACGGGTGCTTGTCGCGCAATTGGGCGAGGATGGCAAGATCGGATGGGTCGCCCATACCCTTAGAAGATAGTCGGCCCGCCGCTCGGGAGAGCCGTCCGTCCTCCACCAACGCCACAACGGTGTCCGCGGTGCCAACAAGCAGGGCCGCAAAGAGATCGGCGTCCGTTCGACGCAGGCGGGCATGTTTGGCGCAGAACGCCTCATCAGTGCGCGCGTCGTCCCATGAGAGCACGATTTCGGCCACGCGCCTCTCCGCGAAAGCGCGAAAGCGCCACGCCAAGGTCTGTTGCCGCCCCCGCCCGCCTCGGCTCGGTTCCCTCTGGCGGCGCGGGAGGTATAGAACGGTACCTGAACCCGTACGGTGCGTTTCACGGTGCATGCTTGTTTTGCCAAAATAATACGCGTTCCGTTACATAGGCATAGGCAGAAATTGGCAGAAAGAAAATATCTTAGTCTGCTTACTACCAGTAGTTGGCGTTTCCTTTCCCTCGTCTTCTACTTAGCAAGCGCGCGGTACGGCACAAATACAGTTTTATGTCATGTGCTAGTATGCTTTACCGCCCGAGGGGTTGCATCGACCTACAACGCCTTGAGGAGCTACATCAACATCATACTCATGTATGGCACCTCCGCGTGCGGTTCCCGACACATGCATCCCGAGTGGCGCTTACCCCGGATGCTGCTGCTTCGTGTGCTTTTAAAAGCACCATGAACTTGTCTGTCCCCACCTTTCTTTGTCGCGGCGCACCCACCACAGAGGCGCACCGCGACAGAGCTCGTGTCTTCGTGACATGCAAGGTCTTTGGTTTACAAGTCACTGAGAAGTGATGCCCCGCGCCCAACTCGAGGACATGTCTCGCTTGCCGGGAGGTGGTCGACGCTCATCCATAGGGCACCGCGCGCCGGCTCTTCGCGCCGACAACTAGTCCCCTACACAGACAACCGTTCGAGTGATTCGGGGGGACGCTCTTCACGCCTCGCGACAGAGCCCCCCATGCCGCCGAGCTTTGGCTCGCCGGTGAAGAAGACCGCCATTTCCGGGCAAGAACTACGATTCATGAGCCGGTGGGACCTGCGGCTTCAACGCGCTACTACTCCGCGCCACAATCGGGCTGCCCCCCGGAGCTCCAAGAACACAATTGGTCGGCCCCAACCGGCCGTCCCTGCGCCTGTGCGCCTCCCGGTTGCCTCCGCGGCCTAAGCACGCAGCTCGCCGGCGCGAATAACGGGCCGCCGCTGCACGTCGTATTTCGACGGCCTTCGCAGCCCCGGACACGCACTTGGTCGGCGCCATCCGGCCGGCACTGCACCCTGTGCCCCGGCCGCTTCCGCGGCATGCTCTCGCAGCTAGTGGGCATCAACTGGCCGGTACTGCACCATATGCCGCGGTCTTTTCCGCCGCCCGGTCACGGAGATGGTGCTTGGCGCCGTCGGGCCGTCCATGCACCATGGGCCCCGGTCGCCTCCGTGGCATGTGCACGCAGTTGGTCGCGCCATCAGTGTGCCGTCGCTACACCATGTATCCCAGTCGCTTCCGCGGCCGGCGCATGCAGGTGGTCGGCGCCAACGGGCCGCCACTATACTGCATCATGTCTCCCGGTCGCCTCCACGGCAAGGGCACGCAGCTGATCGGCGCCCACGGGCCGCCATTGCACCATGCGCCTTGGTTGCTGTCGCAGCCTCGGGCACGCAGTTGGTCAGTCCCATTAGGTCACCACTGCACCATGTGCCCTAGTCGCTTCCTCGACCCGGGCACGCAGTTGGTCGGCGCCAACGGCCTGCCACTGCACCATGCACCTCGGTCGCTTATGCACCGTCACTGCACCCTGTGCCCTAATCACCTCCGCGGCCCAGGCACGCCGCTGGTCGGCGCCGTCCGGCCGTCCCCTTCACATTGTGCCCATGGTCGCCTCCGCGACCTGCGCACGCGGCTAGGCGGCGCCAACGGCCGGTCACTGCACCCTGCGCCTCGGTCGCTTCCGCGGCCCGTGCGCGCAGCTGGTCGGCGCAAACGGGCCATCACTACACCTTGTGCCCTTGTCGCCTCCGCGAGGCCCAGGCATGCATGGAGCCGGTCGGCCCAACGGGCCGCCACTGTACCTTCTACTCTGGTCGCCTCCTCGACCCGCGCACGCAGCTGGTCGACGCCAACGGGCCGCCAATGCACCATCTGCCATGGTCGCCTCCGCGGCACGGGCACGCGACTCATCTGCGCCGTCAGGCGGTCCCTGCACCATGTGCCCCGGTCGCCTCCGCGACATGCGCAAGCATGTGGTCGGCGCCAACATCCCGCTAGTGCACCTTGCGCCTCGGTCGCCTCCGCGGCCCGCGCACGCAACTAATCGGCGCCAACGGGCCGCCTCGTTAGAACATGCCTCGGCTGCTTTCGCAGCCCCAGTCACGCAGCTTGGCGACGCCAGGGGACCGCCACTGCATCACGTGTCCCAATTGCCTCAGCGGACCGGAAACGCAACTGATCGGCGCCAACGGGCCGCCGCTGCGCGTTGTGCCTCCATTGCTGTCGCAACCTCGGGCACGCACTTGGCCAGCGCCATCAGGCCGCCACTGCGACATGTGCCTGGTCACTTTCGCAGCCCGGGCACGCAGTTGGTCGACACCATCATGCCGCCCTTGCGCCCTTGCCCCGGCCGCCTCCGCGGCCTATCTACGCACGCAGAGGGTCGGAGCCAACGGGCCACCACTGCACCCTGCGCCTCGGTCGTCGCTTCCGCGATCAGCGCACACAGCAGTCGGTGCAAACGTGCCGCCACTGAAAAAGCCGAGAAATGTTGGAGTGTGCCATGATCACGCCGCCGCGCGGGGCGTACCACGAGTGGTTATTGCGGAGGCTGCGCGACGATGGGAGACTCATGTCGGGGTTCCCGGCGGGTGGGCTGTGGGGGGCGCTGGAGATCGGCGTTGGGCGTTGATGCCGCTAGCGACGCGCAGTACCGATTGCTTGTATCTGCCGGCCCAGGCCAGGACTGCTGTTGCCGGCAGCCGCGCTCGGCGGCCGCCGCCTTCAGCAATGAATAGTACATTAATATAGAACGGATGATTAGTAGATCGTACCATAGTGGAAACGCGACGGCACATTTTTGTATACATCGTTCAGAGTATCCTTTCGACCTTCAATCTGCGACTGCGCAATCCCCTTGCTTGTCGTGCCAGCGGCGGCTCAAGCCACAAGCTTTGACCGCGGAACACGGCGTTTCTAACAGTACTCAAAACCAATATATCGACGGCCGCACCGGTTCATATCCAGCTGCAGACCGGTCATACAGGCAAATCACGGTCAAACAGTACCGCTTGACCTGATTGTGTATCCTTCAAAGCTTGACTGCGGGGTGGGGTTCGGTACTGCTCAGGTGGCAAAGTCAATGCGTGACTGCAAAGAGGTGGTATCACAAATCTTTCTGCCCCGGTCTGCCTCCATCTCTCGACTGGCTGCCATGATCGCAATCCAAACTCGCGCCCCCCCCCCTTCCCCCGCCCCGATGCGCGTCTTCGCATGCTACCGCGCGCGATCTATTCCCGCGAAATAACTCTCCGATACGCAGGGGGCGTAGTTCGCAGGCTAGTGTCTCCCCATCGCGTAGCGTACCCCGCCGAGTCCACCCAGCAACCATGAGCGCGCACAGCCCGACCATCGCCGGGGCTTGCCATCTATACGGCAACGTCACCAACGTGGACGAGGCTACCCCAGCCCCGACGCAGACGCACCGGCAGCGGATTCGGGCTAAGCACCGGAAGGTATCAAGCAAGCCGCGCAACGGCCCCGCGGGATGTCCAGCTTGGCCATGGGCCGGGTCAACACCGAATCCATCCGTTCAAGGTTTTTGGGACGCGACGCGACTCCATCGGTATGCCCACGAGCGACACTACCCTGTCATGCTTCAAGAGCGGCGCTTGCCTTCACAAGCTCGCGGGCGGCGCCCTTCAGTCAGAGCGCGACCCAACGGTCTTCGAGGCCTTCTTGAAGCAGGCGGCTTCCACCCGACCGGAGTTGTACAAGTAGAAGACTCAGGACCAATCTCGGGATGAGATCGTCAGCATGCTTCGGGCGTCATTCCGCTAGGATGTTATCCACCTCGACGAATCCGTCTCGTCGGAGGACCTGCATGCCTCGCGGTTTATTCCGGCCGGCAAGAATACCAATAGGAAAGCATCAAGGTATCCATCTCTATTGCTAAAGCTTTTAGCTCCCATGGACGATACTTTATGATCTCAAAGTTTGTTCTACAAACCACATCTACAGCATCTACCCCGATTTTATAAGAAACCCTATGCCTTTAGCTCCTAACCCCAAGGCGGTATTTCCAATCAGCCCGGGTATGTGGGCGGCCCCACTGACCTACGACGTTCTCCCGTCCAAACGGGGATGGCGTGCTGCTTGGATGGCCATTCACGCGGTATCCGAGCATGGTCGCAGGCTGAAGATTCAACAACATGCGGTTGCACACTGCACCGGCATAACCAAGCGATTTGAGCCCAGCCCAAGGCAGCGAGCGAAGATGGAAACCCAAGGCGTGGCTCGACGACTACTTTGACGAGAGCAACGGCAAGCTCGAGAAGCAACCCAACCCGAGGTACGGAGAAGACCTCTGGCATCTACCTTCCTGGTCGACAAAATCCGGCATCTACGACTTGTACGACCATTGGGCGAAGGAGCATCATGGTGAATGCCCCCTCCCCTCTCAGAAGGGAATGTTACTTATGTGCATTTCCCCTGATTGACACACTCCTCGGCCTCCCTCCCGTCACTGACTCCGTGCGTTCCCCACTCGTGTCAATGCAGTGGCCCCCATTTCATACACCACCTTCCGCAACGCGTGCAACGAATTCTACCGGCAGGTTATGATCCCCGGAGCTTGAAGTCCACGCTGCTGGAGTTCGAGACTATGCGGTACGGGGCAAGTACACTGCAGTGCCCCGGGCCACAGGTGTGGATCGTTTGAGCGCTCCTTGTTGGGCGACATACAACGGGGGTTGGCTGCGCGGGATGCGGCGTGGCACAACACGTACGGAGCCCGGACAGAAGGGTCCTCTTCGAGACATCCTGGATATGTCGGAGTACACGGGCATGGTCTTCGGCACAGTGGGTGAGGTGAGCAAGGGGGTGCGCCGCACAGTGCGTGGTATCGCATGCTTGGCTGCGGATCGGGGTGCCCTCTCATCGTGGGGCACTCGGTGCACCACCCGGGCTCACCAGGAGGCCTTGCTCGCAAGAGATTTCCTCGGGGTCCTGAGCTTGGTGGCCGCTCGAGAGCGCGCTCGCTGCCTCATCAGACGGCGCAGATTCGTCTGCTATCCCGTTGCTGAAGCTGCACAGCACGTCCGAGGATCACCCACACACACACGTGCACGCGTGGCCCGGACTCTGAGCCGTGTGCGCATCACTCATCCATCCCGCCTCATGGGGGATGCGGGCCGCTTTTAGGCGGCTTGCTGTGTTGATTTTCTAATTCTGGGGAACTGCCCTTTTTGCAATTCACAC
This sequence comes from Tetraselmis striata, assembly GCA_006384855.1. NCBI lineage: Eukaryota > Viridiplantae > Chlorophyta > Chlorodendrophyceae > Chlorodendrales > Chlorodendraceae > Tetraselmis > Tetraselmis striata. Next base: position 36,597 of record VCJN01001032.1, on the reverse strand, counting down.
CACCAATACAACAGTTGGCAGCGGACCGGGCGTCTTCCGCCCCAGTGCAGGGTGTTCACCGGTACTACCCTTTTGTGGTCGAGGACCGCGGCCGTCTCGGGAAGTCCGCTTTGACGGTGGTCTACATCTTCGCGGTGTTGTTGGCTGTGCGCAACTTCCCTGGCGGTCCTTCCGCCCCGACCTCTTGCTTCCTTCGTGGTCAATCCGTTCAGGCACTTCGGAACTTTGTCGCCAGCCAACTTGCTGAGTTCCGCCGTCACTTGTCGCGCACACGGCGGGGGCTGTTGCAGCGGGTCTCGGCTTGCGTGCATGGTACTCTGGGCGGCATTCTCTCTGCCGGTGTGCAGATGGCCAAGTATGATGCGTGGGCTCGTGCCCAATCTGCGTCTTCTCATCTTACTGCTTCCACCTCGCAGTCGCTGTAGAGGACCTTTCTGATTGTCCTTTTTTTTTGGTGATTTCCTGATATCGCCTTCTGCTGCTGCTAGCTCATGTAATTATAGTACAACCGGGGCCCTGCTGCCCATGCTACCTGTACCCTGTACCTATGCGGCCGGGCGCGGGGATCTCGAGCGTGGCGGCGCGTCCGGGGCGAATATTTAAGAGAATATTCGTACTCGTAGGCGCGGAACCTACTGCTCCAGTGCTCGTATACTACAACCAGTCTACTCGTAGCGACAAAGGGTCGCCCACCGGGTAAGGATGAATGCTTGTAAGTACCCAGCCAGGGCTTTCCGTATCATCTGGCGGGTCGCTGCTGCCGAAACGTGCGTCGTAAGTATTAATAGAGCGCTGTACCCTGTATAAATGGAGACGATGTGATAGAGTATCGCTGTAATTGCGAATCCTTTCCGCCCCGGCTTGGGCGAGAAAAAAGGCGGCGGATTATTGTGGTGATGAATTATATAAAGATACTTAGTTAGCGACGATACGTATTTATGATATGCTGGATAATATTATATCATGCTGATATCGTAGCAGCGGCCAGCACCGCGGGTGCGAGTATTTCGGGTAGTAAAAGGATATATAAGCGACTAGGATTTAGAATAGATATAGCGAGTATCCCCGGGGACATTAGTGGCGAGTATGTTGATTTGTTCCGCCCGGGCGGCATCACGCAACCAGCAGCAAGCGTCCTGACGCCGCGCCTGTGATGCTGGTGGTACGCGAGACGACACTACGTTTGCAAGCGACCTATTTGCTAGTGGGTGCTTGCAGGCGCAACTCGCTCTTACCACTGCTCAAGGATACTCGCTAGCGAAACCACGACTACGGGCAAACGCAGTCACCAGTTGGCGGCACCAAGAAGCGTCGGCCCACAACCGCAGTACCCGTCAGACGGTGCTGGCGATATCCTGTAGCAGCATTCGTTCCGACATAGCATTTTTTTTCTTGCTGATGCTGATACTGGCGCGGTACGGCGGCATATCCGTTCCTGCTCACAAATTTCGGCACGAAGCCAGTTACCAGATAGAATGAGAGGCCTGCGCATGCTCTTGGCGGACACGCTGCACATTAATGATGTCAAGCCCGGCGGAAACGCCATCGCGACGCGGGAGTCCGAGCAAGTGGAGCCCTCGAACCACGCCTGGGCTGCAGACCTGGAGGTCATAAACACCAACGAGCCAAGTGCGTGCGCTCCCGCGACACCCGGCAAAATAACATAAGCCGCATTCCGCACTAACAACAGTAAACTCTGGCCTGTCTAGCAAGTCCAGTCGCGTATTTCTCGGTACTTACTCTTGAGAACACCAAACTTCTGGTGGGTTCCAGTTTCCCTGTATATCCGTGACCCCGTCGCGGGTGTTGGATGGTGGTATTTAGTCCTTAATTAAGCATGCATGTCGCGCGATTACGCCTGTATATATGCATGCTGTTCGTGTTGCCATCGGTCGTGCCACTGGTCAGATATATCGTCCTGCTGCTATGATCGGTATCGGTTTGAAGCTTACTCGTTGGCGCTACCGCACGGCTGCACGCTGTGTTTCTGATGGATACGGCAAACGAAGTGCAGCCGATAGCGAGTGCCCGTCGCACCGGCAGCTACGCGTATATGCGAAGGTGGGGTCGGCGGGTCGTGTACTATCAGTTTCATCACAGCCACATAACAGTGTGCAGTGAACGACAGACATTTTGTTGTTGTTGTTGTTGTTGTTGTGTGTGTGTGTGTGTGTGTGTGTGTGTGTGTGTGTGTGTGTGTGTGTGTGTGTTAGGGGAGGGGGGGGGGGGGGGGGGGGGGAGGGGGGGTCATGCGCACTGCCAGGTGGCAGCAGGGGGCCTGGTCTGGCGTATCTGACAGTGTGTCTGGCGTGTCTTCCGCCATTTGTGACTTCTACACTGACATCATGCCCGGCACTGACATCGAGCTACATTTCTATTCCGACGTGCAGATAACAAATTGAACAGATTCTTTGCGCGCGAGGTACGGAGACGTTCTGCCCCACCCAACCCCCTTGCGTGTAACTTGTCTTGGGCTATCACTACTGCGGTGCTTTGTGAGGAGGTGCATACAATGACTATTTCACCGAGATGGTTTGAAACGGCATTGTGACCACGCGGCGCCATGGAATGCTTGATAGATCGAGGTGTCTGATGCCGAGTTCGAGAAACTGTTGGAGTTGTATGAACATGCTACTATGACTGGCGCGGAAGCTATCAAGAAGAAGGAAACAGGCGCTGGCGATGGGTATTCCTGCGATCATGCCACTTACAGCGCCAGCTCTCCTACTACACCCACTGCGCTGATGGCCAGCCCGAGATCAGTCAGCTGTGACTTGACAGACTGTCAGTCGTCAATGAGCATTTCATCGTCCAATCGAGATATACGCTCAGGCATGAGACGTCTATCGAGAGGGCAGTCCATACGGCTGGATATGCCCAAGAGGCGGCGCAATGGGTTTGGCTTCAGGTATGCCCATGATGCTCCCTATGTCTCATTGGCTTCCACAGCAGATCGGATGGCCACCTGTGCACAGCGCACAGGTGACGGGCGCCGCAACTTATTCCACCGCCATCTGCTCCTGCCCCCCATCCTGCCAGGAATCGGTACCAATCCTGCTTTGGCATGCCAGTCATCAGTCCGTTTGCCACTTGGTACCAAGCGTGGCGCTGGACAATTCTCGCCCTGGACGCGACTTACGCGGCCTTCATGATCCCCATCCAGACTGCACTGCAGTTCCAGGATGCAGGATCCGCCGCTGACTTCTCCTCCTGGTTGCGCCCCCCTTCTCCTATGCCCCGTGCAAAGTGAATCGCTACACCCACAGCTCAGCTATTCACGCATTTGTCAAACATCAGCGAGCTTATCGACATCTGAACAGTCGCCACCCAAACCATCCGCTCACCATTATCTGCTGTGCCAATCTCTATCAGGACGACAATCACCGAGCTGGTCGTCACATTTCTATACCTTATTGACATTTTCGTGCAGTTCAGCGCGGCTTGGATTGCCATCAGTCCAGACCTGCGCCAGATTCTGGTCATTGATGGCACCAACATTGCAAAGGTATAATACCCTGATCAGACTGCTGCATGTTCAGCCTCTTTGCAGTCGTGCCTGCTCAATGGCTTTACTCATGTATACACTCACAGTGCCCCCCCTACTGCTGCGACATCTTCCCGGAAAAACCAGTTCTACTTGAGGAAGGGATTTTTCTTTGACGTCATTACCACCGTGCCAATTGTGCTCGAGGTACGGCCAGCGCGGCAAACACCATACTATGTGTTTGTTAGCCCGCAATGGTTTCCATTGTTGTTGCCAGGCGCATGCTGATTTCCTGGTGGCACTGATGGGCGGGCGATTGGCTGACCGTGCGCCGCTGGCCCCTTCAGCTCATCATTAGCCTCAGCATGAGCGCCATGGACGAAATCCCAGGCTGGGTGGCGGCCATTACGCCTTGGATCCGTGTGCTTCGCCTGCTTCGCTTTGTTCGCGTCTTCCGAGTGTGCAAGGTGCGTCTCAGGCGTCGCCGTTACTCATGTGTCTGCCTGTAGGGGGATGCAACTCGCCCTGGGTGGCGGTCGTGATCTGCCAAGTGGATTATGTGCACCATCGCCTAACAATGGGCGCGCGGGCGCTCTGCTTTGCCGCATCCTGCTGCCGCAGCTGGACTTCCTCAGCCGTATCACCGCGGGCGCAGACATCATTTCGCCATCGGTGTCCTCGTTGATCATGCTGTGCTACTTCATCGCCTTTGGCGTCAACATCCTGGGCTGCATGTGGTACATGATTGCTTGGTATGGCGGCTCGGAAAACTCCTGGCTCACCACCAAGGTATGCCCACAGACATATGCAGGCATCGTGCTGACGGGAAGCGACCAGGTGCCACGCAGCCGCATGCAATACAAGCCATCTAAGCACGCCTGCGCCTTGTGCTGGTCTACAGAGTATAATGTTCAAGGTGGGGGAGCAGGATGACGGCTCGGGTCCGGAGTACGAGTCGCGCCCGCTGGCCGAGTTGAGCTTCACGCAGCAGTACATTGCGTCCCTCTACTGGGCGACCACCACAGTAAGCCCACGCTGTCCGCCCACGAGGAAACTACGTACATCCATCGCCCCCCCCCCCATTTCTTTCCTAGCTTCCCTGAGCGCTCCGGCAGCAGTAGCGTCATGCGGCCCCTTGTTGACGCTGCAGGTGACAACTGTTGGCTACGGTGACATCGTTCCTGCAAACCCCTTCGAGATGGGCATCGCGTGCCTTGTCGAGTTTCTTGGCGTGCTCGTCTTCGGCCTGCTCATCGGCACGCTGTCCGCCGTGTTCATCGACAACTCAAGGGATACCCGCAGGTGGGGGTGCGCTGGCATGGATACACCTGCCTACCGGTGCGCCATCCGGGCCCGCAAACTGACGTTGCTGAGCCACATCACCAGGTCCCAACTGCTGCGGGATAGACTTCAGGAGGCCAGCGAGTGGATGAACGCTTGTCATTTGCCAAAGGTGACGACAGCCCCGTCCCTTCCTGCTTGCCTGCCCAAGTAAGAGTGTAGGCTCATCGCCTGACAGAGCACTGTGAAATTAGAATTGGAATTGAAGTTGGTTACAACGTGCTAGTCTGTGGCTCTCCACTGCTCAGACTGAGTTGTTCATAGGGCCTGCTATCTAACCTCGATGGGAAACACATAGTGTAATCACAGCTCAAGCTATGGCCGGCCTCTTTCGAGCACTGTCAAACATGCTGCGGGCTTGCTGACCAATGGGCCCTGCCTGGCTGCTGTGGGCGCTCCAATCAGGATCTGCGCCAAGCTGTCCAAGCTTTCTACAGAGATGTGTGGAAGCGCCAGCTGATGACGCATGACGACGCCAAGATGTTGCAGGACCTCCCAGTCTCCATTCGGTCAAAGGTGTTAAGCGGATCTGCCCTCCGCATGCAACAATGCTCCCCTCACTACCTGGTGGAACCCGCGTTGATCCGTCCACTGTGGCCGCAGGTGATATTAACCATACTGAAGGCCTCCGACAAGTGCTGGCGTAGCGGCCTTTTGCACTGGCTGCCGGACGGCATGCAGCAGCTGCTAGCGGGCTCCCTCGTCCCCGTCACGGTGTGCAGCGGGCAGGACCTGATCAAGGAGGGCCGCCGTGCGGAACACATCTGGCTGCTGCAGTCAGGCAATGCCCCACATCCCGACTGCCTTGTCTCACCATCATAGTAAACAGCACCAACGCGGCGTCTCTGACCGACCCATCGCATATGGATACCGTTTGCGTCATGTTCGTATACGAGTACCTTATAGCGACTATATACTACCATAAGTAAACAGGTCATCAAATAACATCATCGAAAAATATAAAGCGGCACGTGGTATACAAATATAAAAATATAAGTATAAAAGTATAAAAATATAAGGCGGTAAAATCTTCTACATTGCCGTTTTCATATCTATCGTCTGGTTTTATTCGACAGTCATCTGGTTTTCATCCCAAGATATACGGCGTAACATACTAATCGTGAGGTATTCGTACTGAAAACAAAACTGGTGGGGGTTCCCGGGCTGATCTTCGTCTGCACAAATGCCCCCCCCCCCCCCCCCCCCCCCCCCCTTCATCCCCCCCCCCCCCCCCCCCCCCCCCCGGGGCGGGCCCCCACTAGTTTGGCAGTGCCTTCCGAAGAATTAAATACAGTTCGCGAGGGCAAAAAATATAATGAATTATTTTGCAACTTTGCGTCGGAGTGTTCGTGCTGTATTCGATATTGTTGTTTCTCTGATTCAATTGTTTTCCCCTTGCCCGTGGGGGGGGGGGGGGGGGGGGGTTCGACAATGTCATTTATCCGTGGACCGTTTTGTGTTTGTACGGTATTAATTGGCGTGGCGGGTTTTTCATTTTCGTGCTCAAATTGGATACAACAGTGAACTGCACCAGGTACTATAAGCGATTTGCGGCAAGTAGAAGGAAAGCGCGATATCGGTGTTTCAGGAACGCGGTGCCCACCCTTTTCTACCCAGCCCGCACCGAGATCAGGCCGGGGTCGACAAGCTAACGGACAAGTACCTGCCTTGCGTGCCAAACAGGCGAAATTGCGGAGCTGCACAAGCTCCGCGTCGTGTCATTGCAGGTGTGCAAGCACGAAAGCAAATGCTCTCTAAAATACCCCCCGTTTCCCCTCGGTGCCCCAGTGCCACTGACTCCGCCACCTGCTGACGCACTGCCCCAGGCCGCACCGCAGTGCCTGGGGCTGTTGAACCTCGCCAATGTGCTTTTGGAGGGTCAGGCGGCAGTGGGCAGGCGCAGTGTCTGCGGGTACCGCTCTGTCGTCTTGTCAACTGCCTGGCAGGTTTGCCACCCGCTTTCCCCGAGCCTCGTTGGCACCCCTCCTCCGCCGCAAGTGGGCCCTGTGCCACCGTGGCCGGAGCGTGACCCTTTCACTATTATGCGATGCTGCTGGCAATGAGCCCAATGAAATGGTTGGCAACGGGGCGACCGGCAGTTCCTCTGATTGCTGCTGCTGTGGCAATACGCGACGCAGATTGAGCTTGCGGATCTTGAAGGGATTTTCGACGCCTATCCACGAGCCCGTCGTGACGTCCTCCGGTACAGCATCCGCCAGATTGAGTCAAGCCTGCTGACCCCTTCGCCTGTGGAGCAGGTAGCCAAGGCTCCAGCTCACCGCCGCCTCCCTTCCAGACACCCCTAGGCCTGCGCCCTTCATTCACTAGCTTGTTTGGCAGCAGCAACCCCGAGCCGCCTGGCAACACGCAGTGCAAAGCTGCTGACCGAGCGGGGGCGCATCTCATGCCGTTAGTTTCGTAGGGGCAACTATGCTGCCCGGCGTCAATGCCCGCCAGATAGGTGCCCCTGTCTTGGGCCCCGCTTGGTGCACAAAGCACATCTCACGGAAATTGCGCCTTTGTGTGTTTGACATGGCAGTGGGACACAGTGGCGTCGCAGCTGCTGGAGAAGCTGCAGAGATTGGCTGTTGAGGAGTTTGGCGGCATCGTCCGCAGCGGGTCCAAGCTGAGCCACAGCGACAGCAGCACTGAAGCCTTTGAGATATCTCCAGAAAATATGCAGAAGCTGAGGCAACGCCAGATGGAGATCAAGATTGGCGACCGGCTGCGCGATGTGTTGAGGCATGTGAGGGGGCTGAATGTCCGCCCGAAGTTCGACCGAGGTCCGCTGCTTACTGTGCCCCACTCTCTCTACACTAGCCGCTGCCTCAGGGGTAGTCCCGCATGCACGTGTGCACATTTTAGAGTCAGCTTCCCCCCCTCTAGCGCCATTCTCCGTGAGGACAAATGAAGGCTACCCGAGACACGAATCTCGATGTTATGATATGTTACGACCCTATCACTATTCCGGTTTTCAAGCGACCGCTGTGAAAAATCACATAAGACCACACTATTTACATCAGACCACACCATGTTGCACCAACCCACACCTATAGTTTGTACAGGAGTCAGAACACTATCATGGCCAATCGCGTATAGTAAAAAATGTATGAGCGCAAGTGCTGTGTAGTAAACAACCGGGCTGGTACCTTGGCGCAGAGCATAATGTTGTTTGATGTCGACGTTGTTTGGTACAAATTGGCGTGATTTGTGTTTTAGTTAACCGCGTCGTATCGAGCGACTAAATCTTACGGTGCCCGCGGTCGCTCGAAACCGGAAAAGCCATGGCAACTAACATCACGGCAACGCTTTCTGCACTCTTTGCTGTCGCAGGAGCATGTCAGTCCCACTGGCAGATGCTGGTGATGTACGTGCGAAGCGCGGAGTACCGCGAGATGACCGGGCAGCGGGCGAGTGGTCACGCAGGCAGTCTTGACATTATGCGGGGCACCTCCAAGCCGTACAATGCGTCATGCGAAGATGGCGCAGGCACCAGCCGCGGCACGTCAAGGCGCTGCTCTGACTCGGGTGTTGGCGAAACCACGAGACCTTTGAGCAGCATGGCCCACAAACTCCGTACTGTTCATTTCAGAGCAAACCCTATATTTACGACATAGCGGACCATGGTCGGCACTGACAAAGCCACGGCTCCTACAGCACACCTCACTTCAAGAAGACAAGTAGTGGAGCCGTGTCACCATGCCCGCATGTACAGTATTTTGGGCATAGACCGGCTGGAGACACATGCACTTGCACTTGCAAGTGAATCAGAATGGTGGTGCTGTTGTGCAAAACGATTGCCACGTCCCTTACATAAATGTGGGGTGTTGTCTACCGTCCCACATGCACGTGTGCCCAATGGCACGGCTTATATGCATGAGATTCGTGACCCTGTGGGCCGTAAGGCGAGTATATCTTATTATTTCATTACGTGTTTATTGGCTAAGGGGCTAAAATGATGCACGTTACCTACATCACACACCGGTTAAACTGCCTTGGGAAATGGGGCGCGACTCGGGTAGACTACCCGCCTGTCTGGTCTTCAGGGGACTACGGGATACGGCCGACCCTGTGCGGGTTCATGCAGCCGGGCCGTAAGACAGCTGGCATGTGCAATTCGAAGTCTAGCATGAATACTTGAACGGCGCGGAATTGATCACCCGCGGACGAACGGCTGTGAAGGGCACTGAAACCGGCAGGAGCTGGTGGCTCTCAACCGGGCAACACTGAATGGAGTCCCCGCAGGTCCCTGCGACCCTTGTGGACCTGCGTTTCGGCCCTCACCCGTGATTGCCGTTGTGCGAGCAGTAGATCCCGTAACTACATGTTCAAACTCACCGCGCAGCACATATGTTGGAGCATGTTCTCTGATGGACTTCTCTGATGCGGACTGTTGATGAATATCAGCCGTCATTTGCCGCGCGCTGCGCGCGTGCGACCGGACATCGGATTGAAGTCGAGCGAGACGAGACACTATGTTTCGTGCATGTACAGTAGATGCTTTTTCGGTTGCAATATATAATTATTACATGAGGGCTTTCACAAAAGCGCACTACAAACAGAACTAACAGCAACTATGAAAGGTTGCCAGCAAAAGAGAGACACAAGCCTGAAACCAAGGTCGAGCAGGAGGACAGGGAGCCAAGAACCAAGAAGGAGACAAGGGAACCACGAAGTCACTTAGCTGCCAGGAACCAAAGGAACCCCGCCCCGGGGTAGGCTATCAGCCGCGGCGAGGACGCTTGCAGCCAATGACCCGGGTCATAGCAACACATGCCGACGCGCGACGCGACGCAGGCGCAGGAGCACCATCACGTGCCGCACGCGCGGCCGCGACCCCGCCAAGAACGTTGTCTGCATGTGCCATGTTGATGAGCAAGGAGAAACGGCGGCGCCACGCAGACAAGAGCTGACCGATTTTTTTGCCAGTGTGTGCGTGGCTAGCTTTCGCGAGCTCCACCAAGAAAGCCTCGGCGTGCGGGGCCAGCGAGCCAAACTTGGAAACGGCGAAAGGAACAAAGCGAAGCATGCCGGCGGCGTTTCGGACACCCTCGTCATACTTCTGGATTTTGTGGCGCTCAGCAGCCCACAAAGCAGTCGTTGGATCCGAGGTTGACACGCCGAGGATAGGGGCAATGGTGGTATCGACAGCAACCGTGTTTCCGCGGATACCGCCATACCCAAAAAGCCCAACATCGGCAAGCCGCCCGTCGCTGCCCTTCGGGAGAGAAACAAGCACCGACGGGTCCGTGAGGATCTGGACACCCACGCCCAGCGCGGACTTCACGTCGTGGCAAATGTCGGAAAGGCCATGTGCCGCCCACTCGTGTGCGGCGTGGTTGGAGTCGCCCCCAGAGCAACGTGCCACGTGATCAGCGTATGCGACCGCCCAAGTCGAAGGAGTGAACTCCACGCCAGCATCCTCAAAACGGGCAAGCATACCTTGTACCGAGAAGGAGCAAGAAGCACAAGAGCATGGCTCGCCAAGGGAGAGGACAGGAGCCGCCGGAAGGCCAAATGGGCGGCAAGCGGCAACACGGAACATGGAATCGTAGCACTAAGGGGAACGCTCACGGACTTCACCAAGGCGACCCTCACTAGGAGGATCAGTCACCAGGAACGCTGTCGCATCGCGTTCCTTTTTCGGTTGCATCAATCGCTTTAGAATTAATTAATGCTTTAGCGAGCGCGCGCCTCGCCTCTTCTGAGCTAGTAAGCTTGGCCAACGCCTTTGCTCTGCTCACTTAGGTCCATTTCATACCACGGTCCGCGTGCCGCCCCAGCCGCGTGCCGCCCTAATACTCGTACCGGAGCGCGCCACGTCGACCGGACCGCGGGGGCCATTACAAAAACTCGTCGCGCACGCCCCCGACACCAAGGCGGCACGCGTGTACGGGGCATTTTTTTTTCAAAATGCCCCGTACACGCGTGCCGCCTTGCTACCCCGAATTTTGAGAGCGTTTATATGTTCCGGGGTGAGATATATCATTTACTACCGCTGCCGGAGCGGGCAATTGCTCTCAACCCGCACTTGCTCGCTCCACCCTCAGGGTGTTCCCGTTCACCGTTTGCAAAGGACGGCGGGGAGGCGGCCAACCGTCCTCCCAGGATGCCTACGCCGCGTTCAGACCGGGCCGCTGCCAGCGAGGTGAGGCGGTCACCCGCCATCCCGTGCGCTCGCTCGGGCATCTGGCGCAGCTGATCGCTCCCCAATAGACCGTATGGACGCCCGCTTAGGGCTCAGCGCAGACAGCCGTATGCAGCGTATCGAGGAGGCAGACCCTGAATTGGAGTGTGAGTCTGGAGGGCGCGATGGCGAGGGAGGTCCCGACGAGGACGAAGTCCAACACAGCGATGGGGTGCGCGACTGCTGCGTCCCGGGCTGCAAAGTCGGGACGCTTATCGACTCCACCCGGTCGCAGCACCGCTGTCGCGAGTGCCATGGGCACTTTCACGCCCTTTGCGCATACTCCATCAACAACTCCGACGATCCGAACTATTGCGGCTGTCAGCAGGCGCCCCTTATCGGCGGGGTCAAGGCCGAGGAGCCAAACAACAGCAGGCGGTGCTCGCGATCTTAGCGCAGCTGCGACTACACCACCGCGTCGCGAGGACAGCGGTGGCGAGAGAGAGGGCGAGGACGGCGGCGATGACAGCGACGCGTGGCTCGAGACGGAGCGGCAGAAGAAGGAGAATGCCTTGCCTGATGCCGGGGTTGGGGGTGAAGACGGGGAGGACGCATTCTGGCGGGAGGTGGAGAGGCGGGCTGCGGGCGCGGGGGACATATGCACCGCGTTTCCGCCGCTGCGCGTATGTATGAAATGCTGTTTTTTGCGGCGGCACGCGTGCGCTTATTCGCCCAATACCACCGGCTACGTGGCAGCACGATATCGCGTATGAAATGACCCTTAATTTGCCCCAACTCAGCCCGGCTTGACGATGCGCCCCCTGTAAGTTGTTCCAAGCACTTATTCCAGACACGCAATCGAGTCTGCACGGTTGAGACATTATTTGGGTTCTGGGCCCTCGAGGCGACAGTCTCCGCCTTGGAGACACAAAGACACAGGTAGTGTGCGGTGGTGGTGCAAAGACGAGAAGCTTCAGTGTTTTCAGAAAAATGTACAAAAAATGGTCAATTACGACAAGGTTGCCACAGTAAAGCCCGTATTCGAAAAGCCGCTAGATTTTTAGTCGTAGATCCGACTCCCTAGATTATTTTGCCGATCTAGGAGACAGCGCGAGCGATCTATACGATTAAATAACCCCAAATAATTCGAATAACCGTCTCAAATCGTCATATCGTTGCGGCCGCGCCACCCGTACCAGCCCCCGCCGACGGCATTAGGACACCAACCGAGGGCCGCCGCGGCCCGCATCATTGCTCACTACTGCTCACTGTCCCAGTTGTGCCTTCCGCTCAGTTGCGAGCGGGCACGGCTCGGAAAACCATGATGAGGACGAGTATCGGACAGACTGGTGTGAATTACGAAAAGGCCAGTAAGAAATCCACCGCCGCTGAAAGCCGTAACTGTAGTACCGAAAGATCAACAAGGCGGACGTACTGCCCCCCCCCCCCCCCCCCCCCCCGCGCGCCCCCGCCGCCGGGCTGCATATTATGTAGGATTAATATGCGGCGGGGACGAAAACCGCCCCCCCCCCCCCCCCCCCCCCCCCCCCCCCCAGGCCCCCGAAAAAAACTCGAAAGTGCGGTCTCAAACTTACAAGCATTTTCGCTTAAGGATTCGCCATTCTGGCTCTTAAAATGCAGATTACGGCATTAAGTTCGGGCTTTCAGCCAAATACGTGTTGTTAAAAAAAAACAGCTGGCCACACTAGCCGGCCTGGCATGTTGAACAAAGGGTATTGCGTGCATGATTATCCCGCCCTAACTCCAAAAGTTAAAGTACCAATTAGTTAGCTCAATGATTCATGAATTCCAACCGCGATGTCTCTGTAAGGCGGTTGGTCAACATCTCTGAGCAACGACGCATTCCGCCACAAGTTGTTGTCCGTCCTGAAGAAGCGCCACTTGTCAACAAGCTTGACGCGCTGGTAGTTCTTCTGCCCAAAATAGTGATCAAGGGCCTTGGTGATGAGCGGGGTGCTGTGAGCACGGTGCGGAGCATTGTAGTCCACGATGCTCTTCTTCGCATACATTATGTCAAAGATGAGCCCTCTCGTACTTGTGGCATGCTTTGCAACGACACTGCACATGCCCTCGACAACAACTTCATTGCAAATTTTAAGCACACTATGCACACACATGTACATGAACCCATGACACAACTTGTGAAAGGCCGGGTCAGAGATGATCTCATCCTGTATCACTGTAAGTTCCGGACACATTCTCCCAGCCATCCTTGTCATCATGCCACCTATGCTTACATTTGAAGGCCGTAGTATCCGCATCCATTTTCAAGACAAGCGCTTTGCGTTGGGAATAGCACGCATCAAACTCAGCGAGCTTAATCTGCCCTTTCTGTACCATCCAATCATGAATGGCGCGTAAGTTTGGGCCAGCTTGACCATCAAGGAACGCTTCAAAAGATGCATAAGGCACATGTGATGTGCGAACGAACATGCGCAGGTCGACACATTGCGCCATTCGCTTTATCATTGCCTATGCTGGGTTGTTCTCAAATCGCCGAGTGAAATGGTGAACCACATTCGCGCACCGGTCAGCAACGTCGTAGCCAATAGAGTTAAGTGCTTGCTTCGCACGCGATGAGCGTTGAACAGCACCACGCGATGCGCGCTGGGAATCACGGGTTTCAGCATTACGCGGTGTAGCCGAAGCGACGGAGCTTGAACTGTTGGACTCGCTATCATCACTACTATCAATCCTACCACCATCAAGCAATTCAATATTCAAATCCACACCCATGAATTGGTCACGCTCCAAATGCTCCAGCCGAGTGCCAGGATGGGGTGAGGGTGTGCCTTTTTTCTTTTACGGTGCTGCCTCGCCATGCAAGAATGGAAAGTGTTCCTTAGGGAACCCACGCACGGCCAGCGCGAAGCTCGCTCTCCAAAAATACCAAGCGCTTGACAAACCCTTCCTCAGTCTCAAGTATTTACCCCCAAGGTAGAACATTTACAGTATGCGTCACCAAGCTCACCGAATGCACAACCGCATCAAGTTTGCCAAGATAACGACGTAGGACACCCAACAAAAATTCATCATTTTCCCAAGCTAGGTTTCCAATGTATGTGCACTTTGCGCATCCGCATCTCGTACAAGCTCTTTCATCGGGCAGTAATGTCGCCCAATCAAATGCAAAGCTCTCAGAAGTCTTAACCTCCGAGTGTGCAAACCTAGTTGGGCAAAACCGTTGTAGTTCGGCCCGCGTTGGCTTAGCACCACTCCTTCCGCCAGCGGTAGATGAGGGCCCGGCAACAGCCTCAGCATCGGCTACGGTTGCTGCCTGTTCCGGGGCTCGCGGCGGACGGTCGGGCAACTGAGTGGTTGGTATGGGCGCCGAGGGCGTGGGTTCCGGCGAATGCGGACGAGCCTGGGGCGCAGAGTGCTCGGAGGGCTCACCTGCTCGAGCATGCTTGCTCGCGCGACGAATCTCGTCACCCTCCATGCTCGCCACGAAACTGCGCTTGGCCACCTCGGCCTTGCGCGCTTTCTCCTTGAACTTGAACTTACCATTCTTGTTGAGCTTGAGATGATCCACGACCTTTTCCCTGCGAGAAAACTCGTGAGAGCAGTCGGGGCAACGCCACCGATTCGTGTCTGGATTGTGGCGAATATTCTCCAGTCGCCCAGGGCGACCGCCGCCACGCACCGCCCGCCATGCGCGCTGCGCCGATCGAGTGGCGGCGGTCTACTTTCGACAACTCGCCTGCTAGAGGGTGGGGTTGCGCCAACGTGTTCTGATTGTATCTATTGTTCGTAGCCCCGTAGAGATCGCTGTGTGTGCGAGCTGCGACACCTGCTGGGCCTGGCGGGGTCTGGGCTGCGACACGACTGCTGCCACGGTGCTACCCGATACGCGGCTTATTATCGCGCTGCCCCCCCCCCCCCCCCCCCCCCCCCGGTGGGCGCTTTTCAATATCATATGCTAGACCTGCTGCTCCACATGTAGTTGGACTGCGCCCGGGGGGTGGGACGCTAGGAAGGAAAGCAGAAAGTACTCGGCATGCTCTTTGACATGCAACTGGACTGCACGGAGGGGTCTGCAGGCGGCGGGCTCGGTCTGTAGGCCCCAAGCGCATTCCAGTTTACAGATCCAGGGGTTCAAGTTAGTGTTCAGAGGGGTTTTCAAGGGGGCCAAAAGGCTTCGGGTGTGTATCGGTTTCATTACGCCATGCAATGGCTGCCTGGGCCGGGGATGGGCGTGGCGGAGCGCCGGGGGGTGGGGTCTTGGGGGGCCGGGGCCCGCGAGCGGAGTTCGTTGGGCGCCAAAGAAATTATATTAGTATATTACGAGTACTCGTCCGATATACTACCTGTAGCAGCACCAATCTGCCGCTGTATACTAAGTAATAATACATTTTAAGTAATTACATTACATATATAAATTACATACAACTTATTGGCATTTACATATCCTCTCGCGGATGTTCCTACATAATATACATTCACGGACTCCCGCCCCCCCCCCCCCCCCCCCCCCGGCTCCCCCGTCCTCGAGAACCCACTGGGTTATGGAGGGCTCCAAAAACCCTCCTGCCCAGCGCATGTCTATACCAGGGTTGCGCTGCAGTATCTACTGCACTGCAGACTGCAGAAACTGCAGCCTGCAGTTAAGCTACTGCACTGCAGCCTGCAGTACTTCCCGAAAAGGGGCTGCAGTGCAGTTACCCAAAGTGCCCCACAAATATGCCCTTCTCTGTCCCGCCCTTCCCTATAATCAACAGTTTCAGTGCTACTGCAGTCTGCACTGCAGCCTGCACTGCAACCTGCAGTACTGCAGCTTGATGACTGCAGCCTGCACTGCAGCATGTACTGCAGCCTGCCTGCAGCCTGCAGTACTGCAGCATGTTGACTGCAGCCTGCACTGCAGCCTGCACTACAACCTGCCTGGAGCCTGCAGTACTGCACTGCAGCCTGCAGTATTGGAAAGTGGACTGCAGCCCAACCCTGGTCCATACCAGGGTTGGGCATAAGGCATAAGTTATTCCGGGAAACTTATGTTATGACATAACATAAGTGGTTATGCTTATGAGGAAGTCACATCGAAAATCGGCATAAGTCCCAGGCATAAGTGCCCGGCATAAGTGCCGATAAACCCCGCAGTTAGCTCCCCCTCAGACCGCGTACTGCTCGTAGATACAGTACCTATGTACGAGGTGGTACTGTACGAGGCGTCGAGGCGATGGTGGTACGAAATAAGAATAGTATACTCGTGATGCCGGCACACAGCAGACCGCCGCAAAGACAATTTTCCCGCCGGATCGCTATCCAGCACCTTGCCAACACGCGCACAGGCGCCCGCCAGGACGACACCAACACCCCCAACGGCCAAGGACGGCGCAGCGCTGACGGGCTCCGCCATGTCTACATGCGATGGAAGCTCCGTACTGTCGCGCCATACTGCGGTTCGCAGCGAGATTTGCTCCGGTACGTGCCATGGCGGCTCCTCACCCGCCGCTGGTGAGCAGACACCCGCCGCCGCACCACCCGCTGCGGCCGCTGCCGCCACCACCGCCCCAACAGCCGACGGTTCTGCAAGCTTCCCGGCTTCAGATAAGCCCGAACGCGGCGCTTCCGACACACGAACTGCTGAGGACATTCGCCGCGCGCGCGCGCACGCATTGAGCTGGTGAAGAAGAATCTTAGGGCGTCCTGGGGATCGCACGCGACCCGCAGGAAGTCGCCGTACTGGGGCTTCTTCGTCGACAACTCTTCCCAAGAGGCTGGCGACTGCGAGATTGTGGATGGCTCGTCCGGTGGAGAGGAAATATGCTGTATTTTGTGTTTTGGCTCGAAAACTAACCAGCTGCACCCAAAGTTTCCGAGAGAGGGGCCCTTCTGTGCGACTGTGGAGGAGCTGAACGCCAAGACGTGGGCTGAGCCGATGGCTGAACTGACTGATCGCCTCGGTTCCAAGCTGTTCCCCAAGTACGAGCTGAGATACAAAGGTCGCGGTGGCAACAACATGCTTAATCATCACCTACAACGTTGTCACGCGGAGGAGCTGGCAGCCGTCCACGCACTTCTGGACGACGGCAATGGTGGAGCTGAAAAGCGAGCGCGGCCTGAGCCGGATGGATCTTCTGATGCCAGGAATGTGATCAAAGGTATTTGTGCTATGGGTTGCATGCTTTGCTTATTTCTTGCCCCTGAGTTGTATGCATTGTATGACTTCTTTTGCTTTCTTTCCCAGATGCATTCAAGTCGTCCAAGAAGGTCAAGTCTGATTCAAAGAAGGCCAGGACCTTCAACACGCTGCTGACTCTGCTCTTCGTGTTTGCTCTGCTACCGTTCAACTTGCTAGACAATCCTGTCTTCAAGGCTTTGATCTGGTTTCTGGACCCCTCAGTACCTATTCCCAGCCGGCACATGATGAAGGAGGATCTGCTTCCAAGCATGGTGAAGGACCTAGAGGCGGAAGTCATGAAGGAGTTGCAGGGCGTAGACGGAGTCGCTCTTGCATTTGATCTCTGGATGTCGCGTAAGACTGAAGACGTGTTGTCTTTGGACATGCATTTCATTACACCTGCTTGGGAGTGGAAGCACCGTCATGTTGGATTGCTATCATGCTCTGATAGCACGTCTGGTCCCGCGATTGCTTCTAAGCTATCTGGCCTGGTCAAGCGCTTCAACCTGCAGAGCCGCATATTTGCAATTGTGAAGGATGGCGGCGCCAACTTGAAGACTGCGACTCAGACTTTGCAGGACTACCACACTTTGGAGGAAGTACACTGTTGTGCTGCTCTGGCCATGACCACGATCTGGGTGACAATATGCATGGCGCACATGGTCAATAATGCTTGCAACTCAGCTGTGTTGAAAGTCAAGAATGACACTAAGTTTACGGTACGTTGTCCTCGCTGTCTTGATACGCCTTTGTAGCAGAATTGTGTCACCTTTCATATA
This sequence comes from Tetraselmis striata, assembly GCA_006384855.1. Taxonomy (NCBI): domain Eukaryota; kingdom Viridiplantae; phylum Chlorophyta; class Chlorodendrophyceae; order Chlorodendrales; family Chlorodendraceae; genus Tetraselmis; species Tetraselmis striata. The sequence continues at coordinate 18,724 of VCJN01001032.1, read as the reverse complement.
GCACCCTCGGAGCTCATGGCATGTTCGTGCATGTGTATGTCGGCGGCCTCATAGGTTATCTCTGTGAAAACCGCTTTGGAGCAGCTACAGAAGTGCATCACATGGACAAAGAAGAGCTCAACGGGATGGGCTGCATATCGCAAGGCCTGCATGTACTTCAAGGAGGTTGCCAACAAGTTCATCACCCCTGTGAAGACACGCTTCACCAGCGTGCGTTCCCATTGCTCATGTGTTGCTATACGCGTTGATTGAAATCGATTGCGCTATGAGCCTTCATTCATTGCCATGGTGTGCTTTATATTATAGTCTTACACCTATGACATGCATTTGCACCTCGAATGGGATAGACATGGAGAATGTTGGATGGATTGCTACGCCGCGCACCCGTCATCAACAATCTCTATGGCCGCATGACCGAGAATGTGCACTTGCGGGACCGCGAGCCGAAGCCTGAGCATTGGGCCGCAGCTAAGGCAATGCACACCGTTCTGAGCGCTCCATGCAAACTGGTAATCAAGGCTCAAGATCAAGGCTTTTGGCTGCTGTCCGACGGTGTGTATAGGCTGGCTCAACTTTTCCTCGAGTTTAAGCGCAACCCCACCCTGCAAGCGACTGGGAGCGGCGCTGATGGTGATCCGCAGCCAAATGATGATGCCGCGGTTGCAGGAGATGCAAGGTGAGTGGGCGTCTGTTTGCTTTTTTTGCTTTTTTTATTTGTTTGTGTGAGAACTTGAGTGTTGTAGGAGCGAGTTCCCATCATGAGATTGTTTGGGTTTCTGCAGGTTGAGAGCCGATCTTATCAAGCTCAAGACAACAATGTCCAATCATGTTGTTGACAGAATTGAGCCGGCCCTGAGATTCCTTTGGGAGTTTGATCCTTCCGCTGGGCACTACGTGATGGCAATTCTTCTGGATCCACGATTGTGCCAAGGCGAGCTCTTCATGGACCTTGGATGTGCTGTTCGCGTAGAGCTGCTGAGTGAGGAGGCGAGGGAGGAGCAGTCGGCAGACCTCTTTGAGCAATACACCGATTCAATTCTGGTTCCAGCCTTGGTGGCGTTGAAGAGTACTGTTGCCTCTGAGCAAGCTGCGGCCTCACAGCACGGAACAGAGAATACTGGGCCACCGGCACCGGCGCAGAGGCGCAAGACAGCCTTGCATCGTAAAGGGAGGTCCGACACGGTCGGGAACAATTCTGGTGTGGATCTTGTGACGACAGAGAAGCTTTGGGAGAAGGAGGTGCTACATGAGCTTGAGCGCTTTCGGTACTCAGAGCACCTGCCAGACGCCGCCGACTTCCTGAAAGCGCCCGGGCCCCTTGCTTGGTGGAAGCTGCACCATGAGAAGTTCCCTGTGCTTGCTCGCCTGGCGAGATTGGTGTTCGCTGTTCCCGCGTCTCAGATTGAATGTGAGCGTGTCTTTTCTCTGGCTGGTTTGCTTACTTCTCACCTCAGAAACAGGATGGGCATCGAGGCCCTGTCTGATCTTGTCTTTGTGAACAAGAATAGGGACCTGCCATCGTTTTTGGATGGGCTGCTCGGAAACTATTATCAGGATCCTGGTATGTATGAGATGGCTAAAGCCACTTTTGGTGCAGAAGCCAACGCGACCGCGTTAGCTGAAAAGTACTTAGATTGCGCTGAATCCCAGATCGGTGAGCAGCAATCGGCCCAGACTGACATTGATTGCATGTTGGGCAGTGATCTCATGTTCCCCCCGGAATGGATTTAGATACATTTGGTTGCAAAATGATTTTGTAACCATGCAACCCCCTTCCGATCAATGTCCATGGGCAGTCCAGGATGTATTTCGGCCACTTCCTCACTTCTTATGCCATAAATTATGGCATAATTATGTTCTGAGCATAATTATTCCAAAATTATGTCATAACATAAGGCATAATTCCGCTTATGCCGGATCATAACATAATTATGCACTTATGTCATAAGTACTTATGTTATGACATAAGCGACCCAGGGGTCACTTATGCCCAACCCTGGTCCATACTACATAATATACAGGTGTGAATTACAAAACGGGCAAGCAGTAACAAATCCACTTACTGCTGCTTCCACCTCGCAGTCGAGGGTAAATGTACACACCGGTTCCCTGGGTACTCGCTAAATGAAATCCTCCCGGGGTTTAAGCTGTGTATAGCGGGGTCCCAATCCTGAGATGCAACTACCGAAACGAGTGCGAATAGTGATTAGTGTCCGGTTGATACAGTCAAATATAACGTCATTTGATCAAAACTCAGAGTCCACGTGACCACCCGTCTCGCCAACCCATCCCGCCCCACCGATGCCGGTCGAACACACCGGCCGGCACCATCACGCGCATACCGCGGTAGAAGCGCGCTAAGGTAGTCATATGGTGGCGTTCAGGTGCCTCGTCTTGTGTGTCGCGGGCAGGGATGGGGCTGGCGGCGGGATGATGAGGGAGGAGCGCGAGCGGTCACGTGCTAATATTTCGCACGCAGCGCGTGCCACGTAGCCAAAAAGCGTTGCCAGCTACACATCTCGGATTTGAGCCCCGGTTACGGTCTTCAGAAACGAGTACCTACGCGAACCGGTGTGTAGGCTTTTTCCTTCCCCAGTACTTTGCGTGCATTCTCTTGACGCTCGCCCTGTAACCAAAAAGTAAAACCTCGCGGTCGCAATTTGCTTGATGACTGTAACGGAGCGTCGCCTACCCAGGGCTTTCCGTAACTGGATTGCTGCCTAAACGTCCGTCGTAGACACGCTGCACGGGTTCACTGGTGCCAGTCCTGTCCCGGGGGCGAAAAAAAAACCTCGCAGTCGATGTAGAGGACCTTTCTGTCCCTTTTTGTCCCTTTTTTTATTTTTGGTGATTTCCTGATATATGCCTTCTGCTGCTAGCTCATGTAATTGGTTACTATATCTACAAAACGTAGTCGCTAGTACTAGAAAATCAATACAGCAAGCCGCCTAAAAGCGGCCCGCATCCCGGATGAGGTGGAATGGATGAGTGATGCGCAGCCCGGCGTACTGGTGTGAATTACAAAAAGGGCAGTTCCCCAGCCCGGCGTACTGGTGTGAATTACAAAAAGGGTAGTTCCCCAGAATTAGAAAATCAACACAGCAAGCCGCCTAAAAGCGGCCCGCATCCCGCATGAGGCGGGATGGATGAGTGATACGCACACGGTTCAGAGTCCGGGCCACGCGAGCACGTGTGTGTGTGGGTGATCCTCGGACGTGCTGTGCAGCTTCAGGCGTACTGGTTTTTTTTTCCCGCCCCCGGGACAGGACTGGCACCAGTGAAACCCTTGCAGCGTCCCTACGACGGCCGTTTAGGCAGCAATCCAGTGACGGAAAGCCCTGGGTAGGCGACGCTCCGTTATAGTCATCAAGCAAATTGCCGAAGCATTTCGCAAGACTAATTAGAGGCCAGTGAGGCCTACTGGTACCGTATCAGACAATCAGGATTACCTGCATAGTCGCTAGATACTGCCTGCTATACAGCGTTACCTAATCACTACTCCTATCCGTACGTAAAATCTGCGTCTACTGCGGACGACGACGCGACGAGGATATGAGTATCGGACGTACATGTAGCCTCAATCGATATGTAATCATTGTAATATGCACGGTATCAACGCCGAGGATTTCGGATTTATTGGCACACCCAGACACCCTGGCCGCCTGTGGCCCTGCTGTCCGCCTGCAGTCCTCGCCCCGCCCGTTGGATATGATATTTCCTCGCACGAACGGGAGAGGATGCTCACAAATCCTCAGCGTCCCTTCGTCAGCACGACCTGCAGCACAGGCATGGGATCCTCCAGCGCGAGTTGTTCCCGTCGCTTGGCGCCCCTCTTGCTGCAGCTTCTGGCTCTCCTTGCCGTGTCGGTGGTGGCGGCGCAGCTAGAGGAGGCGGTTGGTTTGGACAATGGTGAGGTGGACAGAACTGGTATTGTGGTTCAAAAGGGTGCGAGTGCTGCTGAAAGTACTGTCACAACAGGTCCTGGCCGGTGGCAGGCGCGCGGGCTGCCGCTGGTGCCAGAGGAACTCGCCGCACTGCATGCCATCCGCGGCAGTATCCCATCGCTCTCGCACTGGTTAGACAGTGAGCACCCCTGCTCTTGGCCGGGGGTGCAGTGCGATTGCGAGTCGGTGTTTCCACCGGTAACCAACTGCCCGGAGGCAGCGTCCGCGGTTGACAGCTCCAGCGGCCTGGAGGCGGCAGGAACAGCCCTCACAGGCGGCGGAGCAGCTTCTAATGATACGACTACTACGACCACTACTATGGATGCCCGTCCTGCTGGTTTACCCGGGTACGAGAATGTGTACGGGATAGACTTCGCAACCGGCGGCCTTTTGATCACTGGCGTCCCAGTGCTAGGAAGGCTGTCGCCCGCGTTTGCACAACTCTCGCAGCTGCGAGCGTTATTTCTCGGTCCCAATGGCTTCAGGTGAGTCAGCTACCACTGCAATTTCCCTTGACTGGTTTGTGACTGGTTTGACACTCCCAACTTGGCGGCCACATGCCGGGGCCCGCCGGCGCTTCGTCGACCTCACATCGCATTTTATCGTGCAGCATATGTATCTGATGTGGAAAGGTACCAGTACCCGTACTCGCGTACCGGTACATACCGCCTGAAAATTTACACATGTACGCGCCTTGTAATTTATTGCTACGCGGTTTTACGGCGTACATAGCGCATGGTCTAGTAGTACGCTTATTGTACAGGACGGGTATGTTCGTATTCTCACACCGGTAGAATACCGGTAATAATTCATGATAACTATTGTCAAGTGGTGGCACTCCGGGTAGATGGACGTCGCGTCTGTGGAGGATTGCACTTCTACGTGCCTTGGTCACGACCTGAACATACTGGGTTCCGGCCCTGGCGCGGAGGGATTCTACTTCATTTCTACCGTAATTGATGAATTATCTCGTCGTGATGCAAGAACCCCAAAATAAGGGTTTCTGTCTTTCCGAACGGGGTGAACAGGCGATATCAAGGTGATTGTATGCAGAGCCAGGTTGTGCAGCATCACCGTTTGGCAGCCAGAGCAGTGCGGTAGACACACACTGCTGCGCAGGGCTGCATGACCTTATCACTCTGTATCTATGGTCCTGGATAAGGTTTCTACAGGTGCGGGTACGTGCTGCAGCTGCTGCTCGTACAGGTGCTGGCCTGAGACAACAGCTGCACGCGAAGGCGAATATACCTTGTTCGGATTCATTGGAGGTTTAGCTGGCATGTCATAGCTTTAATACCACTGCTGCCAACTCAGGCAAGCAGTTTTTGTCACTTGTGCATACAACTATGGCTATTGACCTACTTATGTGAATTGCTGTGCTTTTCAGTGGCCCCATCCCGGCAGAGCTAAGTCAATTGGCGCATCTCGAAATCATGCTCTTGATGGGCAACCGCCTGACGGTGAGTGGACCTGTCTCAGTGACCTCGTTCACGCTCTGCTCTTTGCCTTCCTTTTGATGCTGGACCATGTACGGGCTAGCCTGACACAATTCCCACGGCGCAGGGCACGTTGCCCCCGGGGCTGAGCCGTCTACCTCTACGTATCCTTGCGCTTCAGGACAACCGTCTGGAGGTGCGTATTTTTGCATGGCATCTCCTCTGATTTTGCACTAGTACGGTGCTGACTGACCGTGAATGGCGATGCTGCAGGGTGGAATTCCGATGGAGTACTGCGACATGGTGACAGCAGACCGGTCTCCCATCATTAATCCGGCGAGCAATGCGGGATTGTGCGGCCCGCTACCAGCCTGCATGCCTCCGGGCACTATTCCTCCTCTTATGCTGAGCAGAACCTGCATCGCTCACCTTGGCCAAGGGGGCATATGCGACAAAACGCCGCCGCAGTGTGTCGAATCAACATGCGTATCCACACCGCTCATCATCACAAGCATCTCCAACTTCACCTTCTCGTTCCCACCGTTCGAAGACCTTGAGAGCGGGATCTCTTTGTACAGGTAAAGCCACCCTTCTGTAAACGCCCTATCCCCATGCTTCCGGCCTCCGTACTCGCCGAATGCGGACTGTGTCTGGCCAGGCAAGTGCAGGCATAATCCACATCGAGCGCCTGTTGACCACCGGTACAGTCTCACATGGGGACTTGTCTAGGGGAACTCAACCATGACAGGGCTCGCACGACGCGCGTTCACAGCTCCACTTGCTGTCCCATTGTCGACCAGGTTTAGGATTGGCACTACACCTGGGCTCGGGAACGCTTTCCCAGACTCTGAGATCGGCATGCAGCAAGTGGATGAGGCCACCGGCATGATCCATGTAGCGTTCAACACAAGAACAGTGTCACTCATCAATGGCAACCGTTACTATGTGACGCTGGAGGCGGTCAATGGCGCTTGCCCACCGCTGGCGACGCAAGTGTACAGCAAGCCCATCTTGGTGGACAGCGATCCACCGGTGCCGGACCCCCGCTTCAGTACTGATGCCCGCGACCCCATCTTCAGCAACCGGGAATGCGACTTTGGCGTCACCTCCCAGACTGATACGCGCACACTGCATGCCTGCTGGCCACCTTTTCTGGAGCCCCATAGCCGTGTGGTCCGCTATACCATTGCTGTCATGAAGCAGGAAGAGGAAGACGGCGGTGAGCACACGGGACATCCCTGCTGCTTGTGTTTGGTCGAACAGTCTGTCTATTCTATGTGCAAAGAAAGGGGGGGGGGTGTTGAGCAGTAGTAGCATTTCTGGGGCCTTTATTTCTTTGGCAGGACTGGAGGTCCTTGATGCTGCTGGGGATGCTTGGACGCGTGAGGGCCTCCCATTGCTTGTGGGATGGACGGAATACCAACCGCAATAATGAGCACGCCTGTCCCCATCATGGCACCCCTGCAGATGTTGTGGTTGTGCCACATGATGGTTCAACCATCGCCTGCGGCCCTTCACACTGCCGCACCAGCCGTGAGCTTGACCTTGAGGTTGGGAGTGATTACTACTTTGTTGTGCGCGCGTATAACGAGGCCAACGTGACCCTTGACTGGTACTCTACCACCATGAGGATCGCGGCGCCACCTCAGGACCAAGCTCTCCTCATTGGAGTTCTCAGCGCCCTCTCCATCAGTCTCCTCTTCCTCCTTGGTGTTGTTACCTTCTGCTTCTCGCGCGCTTGGTAACCCCCCCCCCCCTTTCCGTACCTAATTCGACCATTCAAAGTGTGTTGTGAATTGGCTGCCAGCTTGGATGCAAAGAGAAAGCTTGAACCGTTTCCTAGTTTTTGCTCATTTGAATGTTTTATGGTGACATATATGTTGCCCCGCCACGCAACTTGCTGATTTAGGTTGCATGCCATGTCACTAGCGAGTCGGAGGTGATGTGTGTTGCCTAGAGAGGTATCTAGTTTCAAAGCTGGTGCGGCTCACTGACGCCCCCTTTTTTTCTGTATTCAAAAAGGCAACGTCGCAAGGCACGGGAACAAGAGAAACTGGCCAAACAATCGGACAGCAAGCAGATGCGGCGACTACTGCGTGATGTCGTGACTAACCTGATGGGCATGGCAGCTGCCCGCAGCGTTGCGGTGGAGAACACGACTGGCATGATGGAGGACGGGCCCGCCCTGGCGTCGGCTTCCATCTTGGATGCACACGAGGTGGTGTTTGTGTTCACTGACATCGAGGAGTCCACCAGCATGGCTGCCGCCAACCCGGAGGTCTACACGTGAGCAGCCTCCCTCCTCTGCTAGTACCGGGCGTGTTGCACCACGTGGGCCAGACATCCTGCGTGAAATAGCGTGTTGCTGTCGGGGCGGGAAAGAGGGTGGCCTGCAGTCTGTGGGCCTCTTCTCTCGGGTTGCCACGCTCTCTGCCAGCTGCCAAACCTCTTGCAAGGTTGACATGATGCCAACAGCGAGACAGATCCCAAGGATATCACCACTTATTATGCTTCCTGAACCACTGTGATGGTTTCTTATCCGCTTATTGTTTGAGGGATTCTCGTCAGGTGGGGCCCTCAGTGAGTGGGGTGCCTGAGCGCGGGATTGCTCATGCGGTTTGTTCCGTCGCGCCCCGGGTGAGCAGGCAGGTGCAGGAGACCCATGACTCTGTGATCCGCAAGCACCTCACCTTCCACAGCGGATATGAAATCAACACGCAAGGGGACGCCTTCGAGGTTGCATTTCACAGCGTGGAAGCGGCCATCTGCTTCTGCATGAAGGTGCAGCAGGAGCTGCTCGACCTCAAGTGGGCCAAGGAGGCTCTGGCGCTGCCCACGGCCGCGGCCATTTGCGACTCGAACGGCTTCCCCACCTTCGGCGGCCCACGCGTGCGCATGGGCATCCACGTTGCGAAACGCGGCACCTTTGCCAAGCGCCTCAACCCCCACACCGGCCACGTGCAGTTCAGCGGCCCGGCGTACAGCCTGGCAGAGGAGGTGGGCGACGCCGCGCATGGCGGCCAGATTGTGATGACGGGCGTCGCTTATGAGGTCGCTTCCCGGCACGGCGCCATCATGCCCGGCCTCTGTATCTTCAACCACCTCGGCTTCTTCCAGATGAAGCACGCCGCAGAGCCGACGTCCGTTTTTGAGGTACGGGAACGCTGCTGGTTCCAGCTGCTGGAAAACACTTGCTGCCTTGCAGTTTGTTGTGTGCTATCATCAGGGCCGTGCTCCTCGGCGCCTGTCATGAATTGCCATGGAAATACTGCAGGCCGACAGCTGAACATCTGTGCCGGTGTGCGACCCGCCCGTTGCCGCAGCTGCTGCCGTCCCTGACATCACGCATGCCAGCCCGGCACTTTCCAGCGGGCCTCCGTAGCTCTGAGCTGCAGGCGCCTGGCAAGGGGCTGTCGGTGGGGACGTGCCCGCGGATGGGCGAGGGGCAGCGCATCGGGGTGGTGCTGGTGCAGCCGCTGCCTGAGGGGCCGCAGCACGCAGAGAGGATGCAGCACTTGGAGAACACGCTGGCGTCTGTGGCGCAGCTCACCTCCGGCTACATGGGCAGCACGATGACAGGGCCAATAGCTTATGTGTTCCATGAGGTATGCCAAAATTGATGTATATAATATAGAATGATATGATAGAATATAGAATATACATATGTGTGCATATATCTATACATATACATTTTTACATATAGAATATACATTGGTTCAGGGCTTATCACGTATGTGATATTATATAGAATATCAAATGTATATTCGGCGCAGCAAGAAACCCGGCGTCTTTCTTCTTAACTTCAAACCCGAAACATCTAGCGCACCAGCCGGGCCTGACCCTACTTACCTATATCTATGTGTGGACCTGCCTTGGGGGGGGGGGGGGGGGGAGGGGGGCAGACTTTTGCTAGTTGCCTGAGCCTGCCACTGCCTTCTGCTCACAGGTCGAGTGCGCTCTACGCTTCTGCATGGTGGCACAGGCCGCGCTCATGGCAGCCGAAGCCCCGCTGGGCGTGAAGATGCCACCCCAGGAGGCCACGGTCACGGGGCAGCCAATCTGGCGCGGCCTGCGCGTGAGCATGCTCGTTCACACAGCGACCAAGCTCAAGGCGCGCCAGGCGACAGTCACCAGCTTCATCCGGCCCGCGCTCAACATGGCGGTCGCGTTTGCGGCAGAGGCCGTCAGCGCGCGCATCCTGCAGGGGCACGTCTTCTGGGGGCCGGACATCGACCACTGCGAGGCGCTCCTGCCGCTGGTGCACCCAGGGCAGGTTGTCCTGAGCAACGCGCTGTGGCAGGAGATCAACCACACGCCGTTCCGCGGCCTGCAGGTGAGGGTGCTGCCCACTCGCATGGCTGCTGCCATCCTTTGGGACCGTGGCTGCTCCGTACCTGATCTGAGCGCTGACCCCCCCCCCCCCCCCCCCCCCCCAACCCACCCCTCTGCCACCCTCCCCACTGCGCCGCTCCTGCCTAGTTTCTGTCACTTGGCACCCACGAAGTGGATGGCCTGCCTGAGCCGGAGGGGCTCATGGAGGTCTGCCCGATGCACCTCGTGGCGCGCGCCTTTCCGCCGGTCCCATCCCGCAGGTGTGTCGGCAAGGGCTACCGCGATGCGCCTGACACAAACACCGAGGTGGCCATCATGTTTGCCAAGGTGAGACCACAGTTAAGCCAATCAGCGCCATGCCTGCTCATCAGCCATGCTCTCCCCTGCCCCCCCCCCCCCCCCCAACTTCTTACCCCATGGTATGCGAGGCGTAACACCAAATTACTGTGTGTGTTTGGGGGCGGGGGCGGGGCGGGGGGGGGATTGCCATGCTCTTCTGGCTGCCAGTGGCTGCACCCCCACTAACTGCCGGGTCTATCTTTGTGCAGGTCCCATCATGCCCCAAGTTTGGGCCAGAAGGGTGGACGCCGGAGCGTGTCCGTGAGGTGTTTACGCGCGGCCTGCTGCAGGTGTGCCAGGTGGTGCGCACCAACCTGCCCAAGTTTGACGGGTACGAGTGCAAGGAGATCGAGGGCAAGTTCACGCTGTGCTTCTGCGACATCCGCGACGCGATTGCCTTTGCCGTGGATCTGCAGGTGCGGATGTCCCCCCCCCCCCCCCCCCCCCCCACCTTGGGCACTTTCCCACCACCCAGCGCCGACCCGCGGGTGTTGCATGGACCTTGCTCCGTTCAGCTACAGCTACGTTTACCTTTACACACGCCGACGTGGTAATAATAACCCTTCAAATACCGGCCCGCCCGGCTTGCCAGAGGTCCAATGTAGACGAAACTGCAGCGGAACTGTGGTGAATGTTGTTGTAGGTGGCATGCGGGCCCAATCTGTGGTTTGTAATAATAGGGGTTCTTACTATAGGTGAGTCCGCACCCGGAGATTAAGAAACGGTCCTATCGCATCGCGCTTATCAACCTCACATACACAAATGGCATGTCGCTGTTGTTGTGTGTGGTTGGCACATCTTGCCTTTGACAGAGGGCCGCTGCCAGTGGAATTGCATGCCCTCCTCGCTGCGCTGGTTGCGCATCAAGAGGGATTGATTTGCGGCTGAATCTATTGCACATTCAGCCAGCCGTCACGCTAGTTGCACCACTGGTCGTTTGCTCCCGTTCATGCAGCGTGCTGCAAGAGCCTGCACCATGAGTTGCTGCCCCCCTCCTGCGACTAAAAACACTTGCACTGTAAGATCATGTGTGCGTGTGTGTACCCGACCAACACCCCCCCCCCCCCCCCTCCTCTTTCGCCCTCCTCCACTGACGTGTTGCGCAGGTGGAGTTGATGCACCTGTCCTGGGACCCAGAGCTTCTACAGATTGACGAGTTTGCGGAGAAGCGGGACGAGGACACGGGGCGCGCGCTGTTCCGGGGCATTGCGCCCGCGATCGGCATCGCCTGGGGGCGCCCCACGAGCAAAAAGCCGCTGCAGAGCACGGGCCGCGCGGACTACTTTGGTCCGTTGCCCAACCGTGCGGCGCGCTGCATGGCGAGCGCCGCGGTCGGCCAGGTGCTGGTGGACGGCGAGCATCTGAATCGGCTGCTGGGGTCGGACTTCCCGCCGGTGCCGCGCGTTCCCAGCACCAGCAATGGCGCCAGCACCGGCCGCGTGATGGCAAGAGCCAGCATGGAGTTCCTTGGGGACTTGGCCATGTCCCGCACTGCCGATGGCCATGGACAGGAGCCGCATACCGGCAATGAGCCCTCTGTCGGCAAGATGTTGCGCGGGCGCTCCTTCAGGTCAACCCGTGTGTCGTCTGACGTGAAGGATCTGAACGAGATGGCGCTGTGGGATGCGGAGCTGCGCGCGCCGCACAGGCACTTTAGCGGCTCGGTGTCGCTGCAGGGCATGGGGCTCTTCAAGCTGAAGGGCATCGCGGACCCTGTCAGCCTGGCGCAGGCCTGGGCGCCGGAGCTGAACGCCCGCGCCGCGTCGCTGCCTACCCCTGCCAACTGCATCGTGGACCTCAAGAAGACGCCCGACCCACTGGACGAGGACTCGTCACTGACGTTGATCTCGTCGCTGCCCGCGAGTGAGACGGCGGGCCAAGCCAGCGTCAGTGGGCCCGCCAAGCTCACGCGTCACCTCAGTGGCTTTTTCAGTCCGTCTGGAGACAGCAGGCGCGGCCGCAAGAACGCTGTTAGGCGATCGATGACAACCGCGGAAGGCGCCCTGGCCCGCCGCTTGAGCGATGCAAAGGGAAGCGGCTCGAGCAGCAATGGCAAGGAGCTTCACCCAGGCGCTCCAACCAGGCTCCTCAAGCCTCTCGGCAAGGGCCGCCGTCACACGACAACCCCCCCCAGCGGCAAAGAGCTTCTCTTCATGGCGCAGCCTCCGGCCTCGTTCACCTCACCGCCGCCGCAGCCTGAGAGAGGCGGCAGGGGGGCGCTCTCGAAGAACTCGGCGCGCCGCCGGGCGCTGCTGTCTCCGTCGGGTTCCGCCTCTGAGCGCTCGCCCGCAGCGGAGCCAAGCGCTGCAACCCAAGAGATGGCGTCCAGCCCGCCGCTGCCCGGCGTGCCAAGCCCACCTGCTGGTGCGCCGGAGGCAACGGCGGCGGCGCTGCCGGCGCCGCCAAGGATCAGTAGCACCCGCCGAGGAACTGTGCAGTGGGCCCAGCAGCTGGCTGAGGAGGACGCGGATCGGCCGTTGCTCACAAAGATGCCGCCCAAGCTGTTGCCCCTGTTTGAGAGGAAGCCCTCCCTCAAGAAGACGTCGTCCATGGGCGGGAGCTCCGAGCCCGAGATCGAAGGTCGGCCACGTGAAGGCGCAGCTGCATCGGTTGAGACACAGAGACTGCTCCCTGAGGACCACATTCTTCTCGGCATATAGGCAGGCCCTCCTTAGTAGCTATTCCGGAGATAGACATATTTATATCTAGACTGTTTCAAACAGAATAAACGAGGAAACAATCCATACCCGGCACGCCCAAAGAGGCACCCCCCCCCCCCCCCCCCGGTCGGCCTGGTGAGCAGGTGGTAGGCTTTAGGGTATGTGCGCTCGGGAAAAGCGCGCTCCCAGCTTGCCGAGTGGGTCGTTCTCCTTGTTGGCATCTCCGGGTGACATATATTATGGGTACCCTGTATTGGTACACTGCACTGTCAAGAACGTGATGCTGACTTGCGCTGCATCATGAAACCGCCGCGCACAACCCCATGGCGGTGAGGGAGTTGGTTGCAGGCGGCAAATGGCGCGTCAAGGTAAAGTACTACTGGTGACACGGGGGCGGGAGGGCGCGCGCACTGTGACAAATATAATAAGCTCTCCTGTCATGCTTCGGATTCGGCGTGCACGGCATGTGGCTCATGCGGCGGCGCAATGCGGGCGTGCTGAATAGCAGCGGACAGTACATATTACTGCTCCCTTCCTTATTATATAGTAGCATTTATTCTTACAATTATATGGAGCAGCAGGCGCATGATGTATTATATGGAGCAGGCGCATGAAAGGGCCAGCAATTAATATTTATTGACAGTAGGTCGTCATCACTTCATCCAGCATGCTTCCCTACGCGAAGACCTTTATTTGCATGCATATTTGCATGCATGTGCCTCCATCCACGTCGCGGAGCCCAAATTGTCGCTATTTTGGCGACCCTATGGGGCGACGGCTTAGTCTCCACTATACAGAGGCAGATGCGGCTCATTGGTGACATGTATTAGTCTACAGCAACAAGACGTGAATCTACATTAAAAGTTTACAGGAGTTGTTCAAGACGCTGCGTTGATTTTGTCCGGAGATTTGTCGATGAAGTGAGAGAGAAGAGACCGTGCACAGGTGGTTGTTTTATATACATATGTATCAGCATGTACTCATATGGAAATGCGGCTGAATCGGACACAGCCCTTTGCATCACTGCATGTACCAGTGCATGGGGAACACTTTTCTTTTCGCCCCCGGGACAGGACCACTGCCACGGGGAACACTCCCGCTACCGCTTTGCGTCTTGCACCTTATTGCCGGCGGAAAATCGTTGCATGCACATACCTATAGCACATCACCGCAGCACTACCTCTGCATCATTCTTAGAACGCCCCCTTATATGTAGACAGAAACAATAACTACTCCGCTTTGCGTCATCAGCATTCATTGCAATGGTGACTACAGGCATTGCTTTGCCTCAAAATGAAATCAGGAGTCGTATACATTGTCCTGCATCTCCTGACTGACGGCCGCTAAAATATTATTCCTGCGCAAGTTTATTTTTTGCTTTGCTTCATCAGTACAGCGCTCAGTGCCACCCGTCATGTAATACCAGCATGAAATCAAGTTATCAAGATACGATCTGGAAGTCTTTCTCCCAAGGTCGAGCAGACAAGGCCATATTATTACATGACGGACCAGGCTTATTGCTCATGTTGGGACGTATGTGGCGTCCCTTGTAGACTGTCGTGACCCCCCCCCCACCCCCCCTCCGTTTCATGAGCCTTGTCAATACGCTTGGACCCACCTCTGCCCCGTATTGCGCCGTTGGTAGTTCGGCCCCAGTGCAGACCCTCGCCCCTACCAAGCGATGATGTACTTTCTCCACAAACGTGCGTGATGCGAATCATGCAGACGGGGTGAATGAAACACTCTGCATAGGGTGGCAACATGTTTAATTACACGAGAATGGATGACGCGGTGGCTACAATGTGATGAGAGTGGCCAGGGGCCCGGTGGGGGGGGCGGGGGGCGGGGGGGGGGGGGGGGGGAACGGCGGCTTTGTCGGGAGACTTGTAAAACGAGCAACTTCTAAGGTGCACGCGCCACCAGCAAGCTCTTAGCTACTGCTCCGTAAGGCCAGGACGAAATGCACGCCCCCCTACCGAATCGCGCCACTGACTGCAATTCTACGTCAGCAGCCTGCTGGGTTGCGGCGGGTTGGTGGGATGTGGCCTGTCATGGGGGATGAACGCAGGTCATATATATAGAGGGATAAACCTCCCAATTTGCTGCGGGGAACGTTGCGAGAGTCCAGGCGCAGATCAGAGTGCTGGACAGTGCGCTTCTGGGCAATGCTTCGGTCTCGGATTCATCTGACTGCGAGCTTTGGGTAGGTGCTGGCGAGTCGCTGGGTAGTAAGGGTGGGGGAGTCTTCACGGCTGTGATCACTTGGCGGGCGGTTCTTTTGCCACACGCGACGAGAGGGGGATGAAGAAGGCTGCGTGCCATTGGTAGTGGCTTGCCGGCTCATGGGGGAGAGCACGGCGGTCTGGCGGGCTAATCCAGCTTGACAGCGTTCCTTGAGGGGCGGAACGCCTTGACGGTGACGAGCAGGTTGGAGGCATTCATGTAGAGCAGGCCTGCCATGGCCATTGCCCAGTGGGACGGCGCAAACGCGTGCCGGCCGGTGGCCACCACGACGGTGATGGCGCCGTGCGGCAAGAGCGCAAACAGCGGCACCACCAGCTTGGTCAGCAGCCCCGCCGGCTTGACGCCGCGCAGGCGGGCGGCGAGGACGAGGCCATGCGCCAGCTCGCCGGCCAGCGTGGTGGCCAGCAGTGGCAGGTGGACGTCCTTGAAGATGGCGCTGCTGAAGAGGAGCAGCAGGACGGTGTAGTGCACAAGCGCCTGGGGGTAGACAGGGGCACAGAGCCACTCAGGGGAGACCATTGAAGGGGAGTCTCTCCGGAATCAACCACGTCGCTTACGTCAACGGAACGCACTATTTTAGCGTGTATTCGACCGGGTTTTTGAGCTCGGTTGCGGATCATGGTTTCGGAGCAGAACATTGCCACAGGCTATGTGGTTTCGAATCCTGGTTTCGGAGCTCAACATTGACATAGGTAATGTGGTTTTGGATCCTGGTTTTTTGAGCTCAACACGGCCACAGGCCATGTGATTTCGGATCCTGGTTTCGGAGCTCAGCACTGACATAGGTAATTGGTTTCGGATCCTAGTAGTTTTGGAGCTCAAAACTGCCACAGGACATGTGGTTTCGGATCCTGGTTTCGGAGCAGAACATTGCCACAGGCTATGTGGTTTCGGATCCTGGTTTCGGAGCTCAACCCTGACATCGGTAATTGGTTTTAGACCCTGGGTTTAGAGCTCAGCACTACCATAGGTCATGTGATTTGCAATTACAGTTTCAGAGCAGAAAACTACCAAAGGCCATGGTGGTGTTTCTGATCTTGGTTTCCAATCTTGGTTTCGGATCTCAACACTGACATAGGTAATGTGGTTTCAGATCCTAGTTTTGGCGCTTAACACTGCCACAGGTCATGTCGTTTCGGATCTTGATTTCGGAGCTCCACTGACATAGGTAATGTGGTTTCAGATCCTCGATTTGGCGCTAAACACTGCCACAGGTCATGTGATTTCGGATCCGGTTTCGGAGCTCAATACTGACATCAGTAATTTGGTTTCGGATCCTGGGTTTGGAGCAGGGTCATGTGGTTTCGGATCCTGGTTTCGGAGCAAAACACTGCCATAGATCAAATATTTTGAATCCTGGTGGTTTCGGAGCTCAATACTGACATCGGTAATTCGGAGCAGAACGCTGCCATAGATCATATATTTTGAATCATGTGGTTTCGGATCCGGTTTTAGAGGCTAAATATTGACATCTGTAATTTGGTTTCGGATCATGGGTTTGGAGCAGGGTCATGTGGTTTCGGATCCTGGTTTCAGAGCAAAACACTGGAATTGATCATAGGTCATGTGGTTTCGGAACATGCCCATCGAAAACTGCCAGACTAATGCTCCGAAACCACATGCATTTTAAAACTAAAATGCCAGATGACACTGTTGATGCGAAGAGCTGTAGCGGGGCATCGGGAGTATATATGTACTTATTTCGGCAGGGAAGTACAAATAATCAATAACGCCTGAATTGGTCCAAACTCGTTATTATTAGGTGGTATGGTTTGGAGCCGAAAGCGCGACGGGCAGGGGGTGCTGGGGGGGGGGGGGGGGGGGGGGGACCTTGTAGCGGTGCGCCACGAGGCGGCCGTGGACCATGGCGTACAGCATGAAGCCGTAGAAGCCGGCCGCGCAGCAGGTCAGCAGCGTGGCGGCGTCAAAGGTTTTGAGCACAGGGTGCGCCGGCTCGGCGTGGCCGGACGGGAGGTCGGGAGTGCCAGAAGACTGGAGGGCGAGGAGGCCAGGTACGCGACCGCGCCACCGCCCACCAGAGGCGGAGAACAGGAGGTGCACCACGTTGGCGCGCCAGCCCGCGCGCTGGCGGGCGCCCCAGCTGGCGTACGCGGGCAGTAGCGCGGAACCCGCCATCCCTGCCGCGCCGGAGGTCAGCGCAAACCCAAGGGTGGAGACCGGCACGATCCAGAGGAACGGGTGCTGCGTCACGGCGATGCCGGCCAGGAAGAAGTAGAACGCCAGAAGCACCTGCCATTGCGGGAGGAGGGGGGCGGGTGGGGGCATCGGTCAAGACGAAGGAAAGTGCAAGTAAGGGCAGATTGACAAGAGTGCCGTGATGAAGGCAGTAGAAACAGCGACAGCGGCAGCGATGGTAGAAGCTCCGGAAAGGAAGGATAAGCGCATGGATGAGCATATGAATAGGCCACTGGCACCTGTGTGCAGGGGTCGGAGGAGGCAGATGCCGCAGGCGCGGCCGCCGGGCCCGCAGACGGCGCCACCATCGCGACGTCCTTCACCCAGGTGATATGGAAGTCGTGGATGTAGCGCGCGTCAAAGGCGGCCTCGCAGTACGCAAAGTAGAAGCGGTACTTGCGCCAGAAGCGCTCCGAGTAGCCCAGCTCCAGCACAGCCTGCCTCCGCTGCTCCCAGGCCTGCCGCCACGCGCGCAGCGTGATGGCGTAGTCTGGCCCAATGTCGTGGCAGTCCTGCACGCTGAGGCCGGTGCCACGGGCCGCCTCCACCATGGCGCCCATGGACGGCAGGTGGCCGCCCGGGAAGATGTGCTCGCGGATGAAGTCGGAGGAATTGCAGTAAGCCTCGTAGCGCTCGTCCGGCTCCGCGATGACTTGGATCACCGCGCGCCCGCCAGGCTGAGCATGCGCACGATCTGCGCAAAGTAGGTCGTCAGGTGCTCGTGGCCCACAGCCTCAATCATCTCGCAGCTCACTACCGCGTCGTAGGTGCCGGCGCCCGGGCAGTCCCTGCAGGCAAGGCAGCCATCCTCTCAGGAAGGGAAAAAAGAAATGACCGAGGGCGCGGTTTCGGAGCCTGGTTTCGGAGCAGAATACAGCCATAGTTCATGTGGTTTGGGAGCATTTAAGTTAAAACCTGCCAGACTATTGCTCCGAAAATCACATTGTGGCATTTGCTTTTTATTCAAAATCCCACCCCCGCGGCCATAGTCTCACAAGGTTTTTGGAGGATCTCACTTTGCAATTGCGCAGAGTATTGCTCCGAAACCACATTACCTCATGCATGTTAATTGAAAACCCCCCACTACAGCAGGCGGTTTTGGAGAATTCACAACTGCCAGATGTTTGCTCCGAAATCACATTACCGCATGCATTTAGAATTCAGAATCAGGAATGACATTTTTGATGCGAAAAAGCGTTGGAGCAGGGCGTCGGGAGTGCATGTGCCCGCGTGCTCAATGGACAGCAGCGTATCAATGGGATGCTGGGTTGGGAGTACCTGTGCTCAAGTGCACCAAAGGATCACATGAGACAGTGACCCCCTTTACAGGTGTAACTGAGAAAGGGGCTAGAACACAGCGTGGATGAAAGAACAAAATATATCCACGCCAAGAAGCTGCATCTAGCACCCCAAAGTGTGCGACACGGTGGAGTAAGTGGGCGAGCACTGGCGCCGGTGGCCACTGACTGCGAGCAATGTGCGGCCATCTAAATAAAAGGCACAGAGCACACATCCGCTGGCAGTCATAGTGCGCAGTGGATGTTGTGTGCGCTCATTGCCCCCAACAGAAGGA